>WNGS01168669.1:30464-67297 GCA_020271785.1 Procambarus virginalis | reverse complement strand
CGTCCCCGCGGGCCCGGTCATCGACAGGCCTCCTGGTTGCTGACTGATCAACCAGGCTGTTGGACGCGGCTGCTCGCAGCCTGACGTATGAGTCACAGCCTGGTGATCAGGTATCCTTTGGAGGTGCTTATCCAGTTCTCTCTTGAACAATGTGAGGGGTTTGCCAGTTATGTCCCTTATGTGTAGTGGAAGCGTGTTGAACAGTCTCGCGGCCTCTGATGTTGATAGAGTTCTCTCTCAGAGTACCAGTTGCACCTCTGCTTTTAACGGGGGTATTCTGCACACTGCCATGTCTTGTCTTCTCTTGGTCTCATGTGATGTTATTTCTGTGTGCAGGTTTGGGACCAGCCCCTCTAATATTTTCCACGTGTAAATTATTATGTATCTCTCCCACCTGCGCTCAAGGGAATACAGATTTAGGCTCTTTAGTCGGTCCCAATAGTTTAGATGTTTTACCGAGTGGATTCTAGCAGTAAAGGATCTCTGCACGCTCTCCAGGTCAGCAATTTCACCAGCAGTGAAAGGGGCTGTCATTGTGCAGTAGTACTCCACTCTAGAGAGCACAAGCGTTTTGAAAAGTGTCATCATCGGTATAGCATCTCTAGTGTGAAAAGTTCTTGTTATCCAACTGTCATTTTTCTTGCAGTTGTGACAGCTACTTTATGTGTTCTTTAAAGGTAAGGTCTTCCGACATGAGTACCCAGATCCTTTACATTGCCTTTCGTTCTATGTTATGGTTTGCCTGAGTTTGTACGTGGTTTCAGTTTTTATATTTCATTTTTTCCATAGCGCATGAGCTGGAACTTGTCTTCGTTAAACACCATATTATTTCTGTAGCCCATAGAAGACCTGATCTACATCTGACTGGAGGTTCGCGTGTCCTCTATGTTGCCTACTCTCATGAAGATCCTAGTGTCATCTGCAAAGGATGATACAGTGCTATAGGTTGTGTTCTTGTCTATGTCCGATATGAGGATGAGAAAAAGTACTGGAGCAAGCACAGTACCCTGGGGACTGAGCTCTTAACGGTTGACGGGTTGGATTTTATTTTGTTGACTATTACACATTGGGTTGTTGGTCAGGAATTGTAGATCCATCTGCCTACTTTTCCGGTATTCCTTAGAGCGCATTTTATGGGCTCAGTATTCTCACAGACCCGAGCAGGTTACCTCGCGCTGGCCAGTTATACACCTTGTTGCCTCACTCAATAAAAACTATGAAGTGTCTACTGTGTAAATACAACCAAACCAAGAAAGCAATGATTATTCTTGTGCTACGTCATTCGTTTTGGTATCATTGTGTTCGCAATAAATTCCTGCAGATGTTATGCATATAATGTCCAAAAGCCTGGCTAGACTCCCCCACAGCAAAGCCTAAAAGTTATTGTGAACGAGCACAAATTTGCACACCACACTAATGTAATTACCTAAGTGTAATTACCTAAGTGTAGTTACAGGATGAGAGCTATGCTCGTGGTGTCCCGTCTTCCCAGCACTCTTTGTCATATAACGCTTTGAAACTACTGACGGTCTTGGCCTCCACCACCTTCTCCCCCAACTTGTTCCAACCGTCTACCACTCTGTTTGCGAAAGTGAATTTTCTTATATTTCTTCGGCATCTGTGTTTAGCCAGTTTATATCTATGACCTCTTGTTCTTGAAGTTCCAGGTCTCAGGAAATCTTTCCTGTCGATTTATCAATTCCTGTTACTATTTTGTATGTAGTAATCATATCACCTCTTTTTCTTCTGTCTTCTAGTTTGGCATATTTAATGCTTCTAACCTTTCCTCAAAGCTCTTACCCTTCAGTTCTGGGAGCCACTTAGTAGCATGTCTTTGCACCTTTTCCAGTTTGTTGATGTGCTTCTTAAGATATGGGCACCAAACAACAGCTGCATATTCTAGCTTTGGCCTAACAAGTCATGAACAATTTCTTTAGTATATCCCCATCCATGTATTTAAAAGCAATTCTGAAGTTAGAAAGCATAGCATAGGCTCCTTGCACAATATTCTTTATGTGGTCTTCAGGTGATAGTTTTCTATCTAGAACCACCCCTAGATCTCTTTCTTTATCAGAGTTCTTTAAAGATTTCTCACATAATATATAGGTTGTGTGGGGTCTATGTTCTCCTATTCCACATTCCATAACATGACATTTATTAACATTAAATTCCATTTGCCAAGTGGTGCTCCATATACTTATTTTATCCAGGTCTTCTTGAAGGGCATGACAATCATCTAAATTTCTTATCCTTCCTATTATCTTAGCATCATCAGCAAACATGTTCATATAATTCTGTATACCAACTGGTAGATCATTTATGTAGACAATAAACATCACTGGTGCAAGAACTGAACCCTGTGGTACTCCACTTGTGACATTTCTCCAGTCCGATACATTGCCTCTGATCACAGCCCTCATTTTTCTATCAGTCAGAAAGTTTTTCATCCATGTTAGAAGCGTACCTGTCACTCCTCCAATATTTTCCAGTTTCCAGAACAACCTCTTATGTGGAACTCTGTCGAAAGCCTTTTTTAGGTCCAGATAGATGCAGTCAGCCCAACCATCTCTTTCCTGTAATATCTCTGTTGCTCGATCATAAAAACTGAGTAAATTCGATACACAGGATCTACCAGATCGAAAACCATACTGTCTGTCTGATATTATATCATTTCTCTCCAGGTGTGCTACCCATTTAGTTTTAATTATTTTTTTCAATATTTTGACTATTACACTTGTCAATGATACCGGTCTATAATTAAGGGGGTCTTCCCTGCTTCCACTCTTGTAAATTGGAACTATGTTAGCCTTTTTCCACACATCAGCTACAACTCCTGTAAACAGGGATGCCTGAAAGATCAGTTGAAGAGGGATGCTGAGCTCAGGTGCACATTCTCTCAGAACCCATGGTGAAACTCCATCTGGACCAACTGCTTTGTTCTTATTTAGCTCTTTGAGCATTTTTTCCACTTCGTCTCTAGACACCTCTATGTGCTCTATGTTGTTCTCTGGAATTCTTATTGTATCTGGTTCCCTGAAGATTTCATTTTGTACAAACACACTTTGGAACTTTTCGTTTAATGTTTCACACATTTCCTTTTCATTTTCCATGAATCTATTTCCCATTTTCAACCTCTGAATATTATCCTTTACCTGCAATTTGTTGTTTATGAATTTATAGAATAGACCTGGTTCTGTTTTACATTTGTCTGCAATCCCTTTTTCAAAATTTCTGTCTGCCTCTCTCCTCACTGCCGTGTAGTTGTTTCTCGCATCTTTGTATCGCTGGTATGATTGGGGGTTTGGCCTTTTCCTGTATTGATTCCATTTTTGTGTCTTTTGGTCTCTGGCCCTCTCGCACTTTCTGTCGAACCAATCCTGTTTCCTAGTTCTGCTTCTCTGTTTTGGTATAAATTTTTTTGTGCCTTTATCATATATTTCACAAAACTTGACACACATCTCATTCACTTCCTTGCCTAGCAACAAGTCTGTCCAATTATACTCCCTAAAAATTTTCTAAGGTTGCCATAATGTCCTCTCCTAAAGTCAGGTTTTTCAATTGCATCGACCATCATATTTTCTTCCAGATTATAACGCATTGCATACTTTATCCTCAAAAAGACATGGTCACTTTTACCCAAGGGAGGAAGGTACTGAATGTCAAATATTTCTTCCTCCTTCCTGGTAAATATCAAATCTAGCATGGAGGGAACGTCACCTTCCCTCATCCTCGTAGCTTGTTTAACATGTTGATACAAGAATGTTTCCAGGATGAGGTCTACAAATTTACAGGTCTAGAAATCTTCTGTTTTAGCTTCATATGCTTCCCAGTCTATGGATTTCAAGTTGAAGTCGCCGACTATCAACAGTCGTGAACTATCGTTATCCGCTCTCGCTATGATCTCTCTCATTATCGTTATAAGACCTTCTCGTTTACTATCTAGCTCCTCCTCTGACCATGTGCTGCTTAGCGGTGGACTATATGCATTTATGATCTAGTTTATCATCCTCATGGCAGATCTCTAGTGCTATTATGTCAACTTCTTGTGGATTGGTAGTCATTAGTTCGTTCACCTTTAGGTGTTCTTTCACCAGCACAGCAACGCCACCGCCTTTCCTAATTTTTCTGTCCCGTCTCCAAATTGAGTAGCCCCTTGGGAATATGACCTCATTTAAAATAACATCTTCAAGTTTTGTCTCCGTGAGTGCAACAATGTCTGGTGTCTGCAGCTGTATTATATCACTTAACTCCAGTATCTTTGACCTTACTCCATCTATGTTGGTGTATGCAATCTTCAGGAACTTGTTCCCCATCTTCTTATTTTTCACTCCCCCTTTCTCTAATGATTTTGTTGGTTTGCTTTTATGTACCACTTTACTGGTCTGCCTACCCCTATCACTTTGTAGAAAAAAGAATTGATTTCTTCTTCATTCCTGCTCTCATTTAAACGTTTTGCCTCGGCGAGGTTCAGTTTCAGCTTCTCTCTATCTTCTTTTGAAAGATCTCGTCTTAACGACCACCCTTTCCCATCCTCAACGCTTTGTAATTTTCTGGCATTCCTTAGTACTTCTTCCATCTGTTTGGCACCGTTTAGGGTGATCCTCAAAGGTCGATCTTTCCCTTTTACATATCTGCCTATTCTCCTGTAGTCGCACACATTCTCTTTGGTTGTAAGACCTTCCACGAGGCCAACAATTATATCTACTACTTTTGCTTCTTCTACAGCTCTTTCTGACCTAGATGTTATCTCCTTTTCTTTGCATCCAAAAATGATCAGGGACTTACTCCGATCAACTGTGTTTTGCACCAACTTTGGGTTAGATGCCAATTCTTTTCTCACTTCTAGCCTAATGTTTGTTTTATCTTGGTTGCTGCAGTGTTTGACTTTTACTGCTTCTTCTATTTTTTCCTTGTCCTTGGCCACTTGCGCATAAGTGAGTTGCATATCTTTCTTGCACTGTTCTATTCCCTGTGTAACTACCTCCATCTGTGCTGACAAAAGCTGTTTCTCCTGTTGAATTTCCTTGCCTAACCTATTGTAGTCATTTGTGTTTAAATTTACTTTAACTTCTTCCAAAGCTATTTTTAAGAGACTATTTTCTTCTTCCATGGCTTTGCAATTTGTTTCCAATTTAATCTTATCCTTGCACAAGTCTTTCACTACACCCTCAAGACATACAACTTTGCTATTTAAATGGTCATTACTTTCTTTCAATTTACTAATTAATTCTATACGAGAGGTCACTATAGTATCTAATTTTGCCAACTTGTTGTATAGACTGGCTATCTCAATGCTTTCTTCACTGAAACCATCAAAATCAAGCTCTGTTGTGTATTTCCTCTTGCCACCGGCGGCCATCTTGAATGCTGTTCTCTGCACTGTAAACACTAGGGCAACTTTTTCTCATCCAATTTTTTCACTTCCCTTGGCACATTCCTGTTATCTCACCTATTTTTCAAAAGCACTATACCTTTATGTTGTCTGGGACACCACTCACTATCATCATCCTGTACTACAACACTTAGGATTGTTGAAATAAGCTGGAGCTCCTCTTGTCTGCCTCCTGGGATAGAACTTGGGATGGATCAAGGATTGGGATGTGTATACTCGTTCAGTTTGATAACATCAATGTTCATGTTACATCACTCATTTTGGTATCAAATTGTTCACAATATAATGGCACACATTTTAAAAGTAGTCCCATAATAATAGCACAATAAATAGAATTTTAACAAACATTTTAAAAATTAAAATTTAGACTAAAAACATATTTATAATCTTCCAAGTGTTCTGACATCAAGTTTCGTGTTTCATCTTTCATTTTGGTATAAAATTGTGCGCATTCTAAAAGCGCTTATTTTCAAACTATCCCGAGGTCGATCAGATAAAAAATTAATTTTATACAAATATTTTTGTAGTGGACGCGAGTCCTGTCCACGGCTAGGACTCGAGGAAAAAATGGACGTGATCGGTGTCCAAAGCGAGCGATAATGTTAATCAACACAGTGCTAACGGCATAATACAGTACAGTAGGTATTTACTGTACAGCATTCACAACTCTACGAAACTTCAAGATTGGACATAACTCCAAGAATAAGGTAAATAAATGTAATACAGTATTTTTTAGTAGAGTAGTAATATATAGGTACAGTATGTAATATGATAATGCATTTTTATTGTTTACAAGCAAAAAAAAGGACTGACGCAAACGCCTCCAGGTCACCTATTGCAATGAATCCAACGCTCCAACGCACTGTGGTTGGTCCCATGTAGTACCTTGAATCGAGGTTGTATTGTAAAGTGTTCCGCCCCAATTTTTTTTTTTTTTTTGTAAAATAAATTCCCTTCCCTAAACATGTCTATGTAAAAATAAATACCAAATTCCTCATACTTTGGCTGTGGGGACGTGGACAAGGTGCGCTGTGACGTCATCAGGGGCCGGTCGCCCGTGCGTGACACGCCCAGACATAGTCGCGCGGGCCATTCAGGCACCGGGTGTTACCACAAATATATTTTCAATTATATGTTCTATGTATTTCCAATGCGGTTTTATTTGTTTTTATCATATATGATGCATATTTGTGTCCTTTACAATATGTACAGTATACAGTAGAACGTTCATAATGTTCCATGGAACTGTAATACGTGTCAGTAATGTGTCCACAATAAATGTTTATTGTCACAATATTACCTGTTAAAAATTCACTAAAATTACAATATATACCGTTTCACACACTATTTACACAGTAACACGCTGTATTTACATGCTCAGTACCTGGGAAGCAAGTAATAATCAACGAAGTAGTCCATGGTACACAGTGCGACTTCGCTGTCGTTGCACTAGGTACAGATAGATTTTCGCTTCCTGTTTCTTCGTTCTGTGTGCTTGCAAATAACGCACTCACGTACACCCTTGGCATTAGTACTTGTAGGTGGTATGTAGCCAACCAAGCTTGTGAAACATAAGGTAGTCTTCAAAAGATTATAGGAAAAGATCAATTTGTAAGGTAGTTGAGGAAAGATCACTTTGTAAGATCCCACACAGGAAGAAATCCAGCCAGCCTTTTAAGAGTGTCTGTCAGTCTGGAAGAGATTCAGCTATTCTTGAAAATATCTACGGAAAACACCACGATGGAAGCCGCTAACACTGTTCATCAATGCTACTTGTATCAGATGCATCATCACTGAACGCAGAAAACAATTCATCTATGTATCATCTAAATAAATTGGAGATAGCATAGGTGGGCAAGGGTGGCGCTCGGAGCTACAACTGGATATGCTCCCTGTATTGTCCTCATAGGTGCTGTATCACTGTATCACTTGCATCCTACCTTTGTGTTAGGTCCTTATTGTGCCTAGCTTCTCCAATATTATGACCCTTATGATCTTCAAACAATAAGGTTTGAATTTTACCAACAATGCATGATCTTTCAACACCGCGTCGGACGGGTGTTTGGGAGCCAGAGGTGCGTGCGCCACCCATGGTTGCTCACTCGGTACTAACCTAGCCAGCAGCCCTAGGGCACCTTACCTTGAGGATACCTTGAGGTGCTTCCGGGGCTTATCGTCCCCGCGGCCCGGTCATCGACCAGGCCTCCTGGTTGCTGGACTGATCAACCAGGCTGTTGGACGCGGCTGCTCGCAGCCTGACGTATGAGTCACAGCCTGGTTGATCAGGTATCCTTTGGAGGTGCTTATCCAGTTCTCTCTTGAACACTGTGAGGGGTTTGCCAGTTATGTCCCTTATGTGTAGTGGAAGCGTGTTGAACAGTCTCGGGCATTCTGGGAATTTTTTATAAGATGGCTGCCTCTTACTGGAGGTCCTAAGAGTCCATTTCATACACAACCAACCGCGCACACATTTGGAATTGGTACGAAAAAAATCTAAACGTTTTCTCGGTTGGCGCATACAGCAGAACTGTATGCAGTTTCCCACCGACCTAGAATACTCAGCTGGTGCAGTTAAGTGGTTAAGCTTTGTTAATCTTTCTTCATATGATAGGTTTCTAATTTGGGGAATTAACTTCGTCATCCTACACTGGACAAGTTCAAGGGAATGTACTGTATATCCATTCTATAGTACGGTGACCAAAACTGAACTGCATAATTAAAATAGGGCCTAACCAGCGTAAGATATAGCTGAAGAACAACACCAGGTGTCTTGTTACTAACACTTAGATTAACCCTTGTGTTGCTCAGGGCTAATTAGCATTTGTCACCCACAGGTGCATACAAAAAAATAAATAAAAAAAAATTCTAAACCTGTTAATTTGTGTTCTCTGATCATGGGAAATAATAAAAAAATCGTGTGGTATATATTGCTCGCTATAGGGCAGGGAAGTCTGGCAAAAAACAGGCGCCGACTCAGCGTGCGTCCCATACGGTCTGTTGCTCCCAGCTGTCAGGCAGGAGTGGCCACAAAGAGATAATTACCTAATTATTTCAATGTCTCTGATTTTTCGTAGTTTTTTTGCTGCAATATTCAATAGTGTGTAATGTGATATATTTATATAATAAAATGAGTGAATCATCGCTGTACTCAAAATAATGGTGCGCATATTGTTGATTCAATTATTATGTTCGTCAAACAGTGAACAAATACTTTGTTGGTTATTACACTATATACACAGGTTACATTTAAGTACCTGCATGTTTTATTTGCCATAACGAACCACCAAGTTGCTATTATGAGTCAAAAAGCAATGAGGAGTGACTACCACACACCAGCCAGCCACTCGCTGCCACTCACTCCCTCAACACCTCACTCACCCACATTCTCCTCCCACCATACTGTTTTTGCTTTTATTCACTATATACAGACTTTTTATATAAGTATCTACATTCGTGTTCACCATAACAAACCACTAAGTTGGCATGCTGAGTGGTAGTAACAGTGGCACCCAGTGGCAGCCCGCCAGTGGCAACCCGCCACCCTATTTAGATCGACTTGAAGTGATAATGAGTCTTTTTCCGTGTTTATTTCCCTACCCATTTTTGTATCATCGGCAAATTTGCAAATGTTGCTACTCAAACCTGAATCCATTATATATACAGTATTATAAACAACAGAGATCCCAGAACAGAGCCTTGTGGCACTCCACTTACAACATTTTCCCAGTCTGACTTAACCCCGTGTATACTAACTGTTTCCTTTAGTATAGCCGTGCCCTAATCCAACTTAATATAGCACCCCAAATGCAATGAGCCTCTATCTTTTTAATCAGTCTTTCATGTGGCACTGTATCAAAAGCTTTGCTAAAGTCAAGGTACACATCATCACAATCCTTACCACTATCAACTGCCTCAACTATGCTGGAATAAAATGATAGTAACTTTGTTAACCCTTAACATGCTCGGGGTTTAATATCCTGTCATCCCCACAGGCGCATGTCATTTTGAAAAAAAAAAAAAAATTATTTTTTCTTCCTAACCTGTTAATTTGTGTTCACTGATCACGGGAAAAATAATAAAAAAATCGTAAGTGCCATATATTGCCCGCTATAGGGCGGGGAAGTCTGGCAAATTATAGGCGCTGACTCAGCATGCGTCCCAGGCGGTCTGTTGCTCGCCAGTTGTCAGGCCGGAGTTGCCACAAAGAGATAATTACCTAATTATTTCAATGTCTCTGATTGATTTTTCATAGTTTTTTGCTGTAATATTATTCAATAGTGTGTAGTTTGATATATTTATATAATAAAATGAGTGAATCATTGCTGTACTCAAAAATATGGTGTGCATATTGTTGATTCAGTTATGTTCATCAATCAGTGAACAAATACTTTGTCGGTTATTACACTATAAGCACAGGTTATATATAAGTATCTGCATGTTTTGTTCACTATAACGAACCACTAAGTAGCTATTATTAGTCAAAAAGTAACGAGGAGTGACCGCCGTGTACCAGCCAGCCACTCCCGCCCTCCCTCCAGTCATCTGACTCGCACACATTCTCCTCCCACAACACTGTTTTAGCTATAATTCACTATATACAGACGTTATATATAAGTATCTACATGTTTTGTTCACCATAACTGTGCATCTAAGCTTGTATGGTGAGTAAAGGCACAAAGACGTAGGACCTAACACAGTCAGCTGATGGCTGCTACCCTCAAGGCCAGACGCACTAATATTTCTCCTCCAACAATACTGTGTGGTGTTATTACGCTATATATCTTATATACAGACGTTATATATAAGTATTTACATGTTTTGTTCACCATAACTGTACATCTAAGCTTGTATGGTGAGTAAAGGCACAAAGACGTAGGACCTAACACAGTCAGCTGATGGCTGCCGCCCTCAAGGCCAGACGCACTAATATTTCTCCTCCAACAATACTGTGTGGTGTTATTACGCTATATACACACATTATATATAAATATCTACTTGTTTTATTCACCATACTTGTACAAATAAACTGGTATGGTGCCCAAAGACCATCGTGGTAACCAGTAAACAACACCGTCGTCTGCACGGTGGCGTCGTGCAGACGACGCCACCGCCCTCACCAAAATGGCGGCTCTAAACTTTCTCTTGCTGTTTATACCCTCTATACACACGTTATATATAAGTATCTACATTACATATCCCTCCATACACACGTATTACCCTCTATACACATGTTATACCCTCTATATACCCTCTATACACACGTATTACCCTCTATACACACGTTATATATAAGTATCTACATTACATATCAAAATAATATCATCACTACATAATAGCATGAACAAGTATATTTTGGTATTTTTAGGCGATGCTGTGGTCACAAGCTGAACAGCAGTGTTGTTAGCTCATGCTGCGTGCGTCAGGCTTGGTTGCTCACTCAGTACCGAGGCCAATAACACCCGGGAGTTTGGCCCACGATTTTTTTAAAAAATGGCGTCTGTCAATAAAAGGTGGCCACACACAGTCAGAAAACATCGCGACCACCCTCCCTCCCACAGCATTACTCCTCCCTCCATGGCGCACAGCCCTAAATATCATCACAATCCTGCTATTATCAGAACCCTGGTCAGTGTTATCACAGTCAGAGGTCTTCTGTAATAATATCATCGCTACATAATAGCATGAACAAGTATATTTTGGTATTTTTAGGCGATGCTGTGGTCACAAGCTGAACAGCAGTGCTGTTAGCTCATGCTGCGTGCGTCAGGCTTGGTTGCTCACTCAGTACTGAGGCCAATAACACCCGGGAGTTTGGCCCACGATTTTTTAAAAAAATGGCGTCTGTTTACAAGAGCCCTGATGAAGGTGTGGTGAACCCCGTGTATCCGCAGGCCGTTTAAATCTTGCGTAGTACTCCAACACATCATATGACGCCTAGCACGTCATATGATGTGATGCGCACTTTAAGGGTTAAACATGAACGGCCATTTGTAAAACCATGTTGCGAATCATTTACAGTATTAATTTATGTTTTTCAAGATAAAGACAAATTGTATTTGCAATTATCGATTCAAGTAACTTTCCCACAACAAACGTTAGGCTTATTGGTCGATAGTTTGACGCAAGTGATCTATCTCCTTTCTTAATAATTGGTACCACAATAGCAACCTTCCTTGACTCTGGCACTCTGCCTGACTCTATTGAATTATTAAATATGGTAAACAGTGGCTCACAAAGCTCCTCTTTGCATTCTTTAAGCACCCTAGCAAACACAACATCCGGCCTTGGGGATTTGTTTGGTTTGAGTTTTACTATTTGTTTAATAACATCCTCCCTGGTAACTGCTATACTAGTCAACCTGTCCTCGTTTCCACCCACATAGACTTGTTCGGCTGAAGGCATAGTGTTAAGTTCCTCTTTATTAAGTACAGAGATAAAATATTTATTAAAAATACTACTCATCTCTTCGTCCTTATCTGTTATCTGACATGACTCGGTTTTTAATGGACCTATCCTTTCCCTAATCTTTGTTCGATATAACTGAAAAAAAAACTTCAGGATTTGTCTTTGCTTGCCCTGCTATGCAAACTTCAGTTTCTTTTTGCCCTCCTTATCTCTTTTTCTTTAACATTTCTAACCAGTTGTACGAATTCCTGTTCTAAACTGACTTCCCCATTCTCAATCCTTTTGTACCAAGCTCTCTTTCTACCTATAAGGTTCGTCAGATCCTTTGTTATCCATTTTGGGTCATTAGTATTCGATCCATTCAATTTGTATGGTATACTGTACACACACTATTATCCGGGATTCGAACATTCAGAAAACGCCTTTATACAGCCAAAATCGTGACCGGATAAAGTTATCTCAATATCTGGCCAAAATGGCCATGGGAGCCAGATAAAAGCTGGTTTAGCCGGATAAAAAAATCGAAGCCTGTTAACTTGCTGCCGATGTTACACTATCCGGACAGTCTGCCGGATAATCATTGAATTGTCTGGATATGAAAGCCATGGGGCGGGCCGTACCATAATAATCCTGTCTGGCTGTGGCTCGAGGTACATGGTGGAGGAAGGGGTGGGGTGGGGTGGGTGTTTGGTGTTGGGAGAGAGTGGAGCGTTGGGAGAGACAACCTGGGGGATAAAGGGGATGTGGAGGGGCCTATACACTACAGTACAGGAATTACCATTAATTTTAGAACAATTCATCATAGCCAAAAACAAAAGAAATACTAGTAATTATGTAATATCAAATACAGTGGCACCTCGATTAACGAGTTTAATCCGTTCTGGCACCGAGCTCGTTATGTGGAAAACTCGTCTTAAGAGAAATTTCCCCATTTAAAATAAAGGAAATAAATTTAATTCGTTCCACTCCCAAAAACATCCATACTTGAATGACATTTTATAATGTAAATATAATACTGCACATGTAATTATAAATGTTTTGTTGTACTGTTTTCATGTTTACCTTATGAAGAGTCGTTGCTGGCTTGAGGACGACGATGGGGAGGTGGGAAGGAGGAGAGGGATTATGGTGTGGAAGGAGAATCCACCCGAGTCAGGGGTCTCTCTCTCTCTCTTGGGAATTTCACCCCACTGGGATCGGGTTGTGGTTCACTATCACTGCCTCTTCTTTTCTCTACTTTTGCAAAGAACGTTTCTATTGACAATTGCTTTTGTCTTTGTTTTAAGATGTCCCTAAAACGAGACAGCAAATTGTCATTAAACATGTTCACACACTGGGTTGTCACTGCTTTATCAGGGTGATGCTTTTCCAAGAATGCAGTCACCTTTTCAAACAATCCCAACACTTCCCTGATCTCACTGGAAGAGGCAGCATCCTCCCTTACCTCCTCCCCCCCCCCTTACTAATGGTACAAATTGTTGATGAGGACCGGCCATACTCCCTTGTGAGATAGTCACACAGACACCATGCTCATGCTTTGCTATAATTTCCTCCTTCAAATCCACAGTAATTGTGTCTTTCTTCCTCTTGACAACACTATCTTTAGTAAGCAGCTTATTTGGCGACATCGTATGTTACAAATTGTAGTCAAAACTACAAAAAAAAAAGAAAAATGCAAATAAATGCAGAGGGATGCTTGTTGTGTGCGATACAACAACAACACTGGCATCTGAGAATTTGTGAGAACCCGCGAGACGCTAGGAAGCACTATGTGGTTTTGCTCGTTAACCCCAAAGTGCGCATCACTTCATATGAAGTGCTAGGCGTTTTACCAGTCGACTGCTCTTCACTTCATATGAAGTGTTGGAGCACTACGCAAGATTTAAACGGCCCGCGGATACACGGGGTTCACCACACCTTCATCAGGGCTCTTGTAAACAGACGCCATTTTTAAAAAAAATCGTGGGCCAAACTCCCGGGTGTTAGGGGCCTCAGTATCGCGTAAGCTACCAAGCCTGACGCACGCAGCATGAGCTCACAGCACTGCTGTTCAGCTTGTGACCACAGCATCGCCTAAAAATGCCATAATATACTTGTTCATGCTATTATGTAGCGATGATATTATTACAGAAGACCCCTGACTGTGATAAAAGTGACCAGGGTTCTGATAATAGCAGGATTGCGATGATATTTAGCGCTGTGCGCCATGGAGGGAGGAGTAATGCTGTGGGAGGGAGGGTGGTGGCAATGTTTTCTGACTGTGTGTGGCCACCTTTTATTGACTGCACTCAGCATACCAGCTTAGTGGTTCGCTATAGTGAACACAAATGTAGATACTTATATATAACGTGTGTATAGAGGGTATAAACAGCAAGAGAAGGTTTGGAGCCGCCATTTTGGTGAGGGCGGTGGCGTCGTCTGCACGACGCCACCGTGCAGACGACGGTGTTGTTTACTGGTTACCACGATAGTCTTTGGGCACCATACCAGTTTATTTGTACAAGTATGGTGAATAAAACAGGTAGATATTTATTTATAATGTGTGTATATAGTGTAATAACACCACACAGTTTTGTTGGAGGAGAAAAATTAGTGTATCTGGCCTTGAGGGAGGCAGCCATCAGCTGACTGTGTTAGGTCCTATGTCTTTGTGACTTTACTCACCATACAAGCTTAGATGTACAGTTATGGTGAACAAAACATGTAGATACTTATATATACCATCTGTATATAGTGAATTATAGCAAAAACAGTATTGTGGGAGGAGAATGTGGGCGAGTCAGATGACTGGAGGGAGGGCGGGAGTGGCTGGCTGGTACACGGCGGTCACTCCTCGTTACTTTTTGACTCATAATAGCTACTTAGTGGTTCGTTATAGTGAACAAAACATGCAGATACTTATATATAACCTGTGCTTATAGTGTAATAACCGACAAAGGATTTGTTCACTGATTGATGAACATGAGTGAATCAACAATATGTACACCATATTTTCGAGTACAGCAATGATTCACTCATTTTATTATATATCAAACTACACACTATTGAATAATATTACAGCAAAAAAACTATGAAACATCAATCAGAGACATTGAAATAATTAGGTAATTATCTCTTTGTTGCAACTCTGGCCTGACAGCTGGCGAGCAACAGACCGCCTGGGACGCATGCTGAGTCAGTGCCTATAATTTGCCAGACTTCCCCGCCCTATAGCGGGCAATATATGGCACTTACGATTTTTTTATTATTTTTCCCGTGATCAGTGAATACAAATTAACAGGTTATGAAGAAAAAATAATTTTTTTTTTTTTCAAAATGACATGCGCCTGTGCGGATAGCAGGATATTAGACCCCGAGCATGTTAAGGGTTAATAGAGGTGAAACTTGTCAATAGAAACAAATTTGCTGTGAGTGGCTCGCTCGTTACTCGAAATGCTCGTAGATAGAGCTGCTCGTTAATCGAGGTGCCACTGTATACAAGTTTCCTAAAAACAATTTGCGCAGGCTGAAGTTTCCTTAAAAAAATATTGCGAGTTTTTTCCTCCTAGCGGCCTACGTAACATGTTATAGCTGCCCCAAGTGGACCCGTTCAATCCTGGTCAACCCATGTGCTCTTGTCCCTCATGTTATACACAGTGCCATGCCATTAGTGAACTATTTTTTTAAATAATTTTAACCCCTTAACTGCGTTGCCTCCAAATATGACACCCCCCACAGTGCGCAGGAAATAAATTCTCTGGAATTTTTTTTTTTTTTTTGTAAAGTGTCAAAAACCCTTCCTTGAGTATGGGTATATAAAAAAAATCGAAATTGTACTTACTTTGGCTGCTATGGGGTCCATAAGTTGGGGCGTGACGTCATCATTCCCCATTCGCCCTTGAGGAAGCACCTCAAGGTAGACGTATGCTCCCGGGGCCAGTAGGGCGCCCAGGGTGGGGCGCACAAGTTGCTGCAAATATATTTTTGTTCATTTTTTGGGCACAGTTCCAAATACATTTTATTTGTTTTTACGTGCAAATCCTATGTATAATGAACATGTACACTACATTATGGCAGTTAAACATCCGTACTGTCCGAGGACACACTGTTACATGCATGACACTTGTGTACACATATGTTGCACATATTTACCATGTAACATGCTAATTTATGTATATATACAATCTATTTACACACTATACACTGTCACACAGTATATACATTCACCATCAACACACACAGAACTCCTCGAGTGTAAGCAGCCACACCCAGCCAGCCAGTCCTCCCTTATTCCTCCAACATCGTACTCGCCATCACCTCTCCTCCGACCATACTGTTATTCACACCAATGTTTCAGGTTCATTTATGTATGTTTACCACACATTTACACACTCTACACTGTCACACACCATAAACACACTCAGAACTCTGCGAGTGTGAGCTGCCACACCCAGCCAGCCAGTCCTCTCTCTCTCCTCCAACATCGTACTCGCCATTACCCCTCCTCCCACCATACTCTTACTGTTTTTATTACACTAGTTATATAGTTATATATGTTATGTATACCTATCTACATGTTTTATTCACCAGAACTATGCAAGTAAGCCGGTATTGTGTCCAAACAGTAGAGTTGCTACCATACACTGCATGAGAAATAACACAGCAGACGAAGCTATGATTACGTCACCTCCCTCGCCAAAATATCTCCTCCAAACATACTCCTGTTGCTGTTACTACACTATATACGCACACTGTATATAGTATACCCATGTACATATGTGTTCCCCATAGCGAACCCACTAAACTAGTATGGTGAGCAAAACAAGAGTTGCTGCCCCCCCCCCCCCCCCACACACACACGCGACTACAGGAGAATAGGCAGATATGTAAAAGGGACAGATCGACCCTTGAGGATCACCCTAAATGGTGCCAAACAGATGGAAGAAGTACTAAGGAATGCTAAAAAATTACGTAATGATGAGGATGGGAAAGTGTGGTCGCTAAGACGAGATCTTTCAAAAGAAGATAGAGAGATGCTGAAACTGAACCTCGCCGAGGCAAAACATTTAAATGAGAGCAGGAATGAAGATGATATCAATTCTTTTTTCTACAAAGTGATAGGGGTAGGCAGACCAGTGAAGTGGTTCATAAAGGCAAACCAACAAAATCATTAGAGAAAGGGGGAGTGAAAAATAAGAAGAGGGGGAACAAGTTCCTGAAGACTGCATATACCAACATAGATGGAGTAAGGTCAAAGACACTGGAGTTAAGTAATTACCTAAGTGTAATTACCTAAGTGTAGTTACAGGATGAGAGCTACGCTCGTGGTGTCCCGTCTTCCCAGCACTCGAATATATATACAGTGGTACCTCGGAATGCGAGTGTCCCTGTATGCGAGTTTTTCGAAAGACGAGCAGGATTTCCTCGGAAAATATGTCTCGGAACACGAGGGTTACCTCGGGACGCGAGTTTGTTGATACGCGTACAGGCCGACCTAGCGCGTGGTGGTGTCGCCCCTCCGCCCCTCAGTTTACCATTGTCTCGCGCTCAGTGACTACCTCGCATCAATTCTTGTTGTGGATTTTCAGTGTTTTGTTGGATTTTTGGTGATTTGACTATACAATTTGTTATTATATATCTCACCATGAGTCCCATGAAAGCCAGTGGTAAGGATAAAGGCCAGAAAGCCAATGTGAGGATGACAATAGCGGAGAAACAAGAGATAATTCGGAAGCATGAGAACGGTACACGTGTTGTTGAACTTTGTAGGCAGTACAACAAAGCCACATCAACAATATGCACTATACTTAAGAAGAAAAATGAGATTATGAGTGCTAAAGTGGCAAAAGGAGTAAGAACAATAACGAAACAAAGACCACAAATACTTGAAGAAGTGGAAAAGTTGTTATTAATTTGGATACACGACAAGGAGTTAAGGGGAGATAATGTTTCGGAGGCCATTATTTGTGAGAAAGCCAGGGTATTGCACGAAGACCTTCTAAAGAAAACCCCTGCAACGAGTGATGCAGAGACGAGAGAGTTTAAGGCAAGCAGGGGCTGGTTTGAAAAATTTAGAAAAAGAAGTGGTATCCATAGTGTTACAAGGCATGGGGAGGCAGCCAGCTCAGACAAACCAGCCGCTGGACAATTTATTGAGGAATTTAAAGAGTTTGCAGAGGCTGAGGGATACCTACCGCAACAAGTGTTTAATTGTGACGAAACAGGACTGTTTTGGAAAAGAATGCCTAAGAGGACATACATTACCAAGGAGGAAAAATCCTTGCCCGGACACAAGCCTATGAAAGATAGGTTTACGCTTGTGCTGTGTTCAAATGCGAGTGGCGATTTGAAAATTAAACCCTTGCTAGTGTATCATTCTGAAAATCCAAGGGTTTTCAAACAGTATAAAGTGCAGAAAACTCAAATGTGTGTGATGTGGAGGTCTAATAAAAAAGCATGGGTGACTAGGCTTATTTTTTCGGAGTGGGTGAATGAAGTGCTGTGCCCTACCATAGAAAAATATCTGCAGGAGAAACATTTGCCACTCAAGGCCGTGCTTCTTCTCGACAATGCTCCTGCTCATCCTCGAGGCTTGCAAGATGATGGGTTGCCCTGATACAATAAATTCCTCACAGTTAAATTCCTTCCTCCTAACACCACTCCTCTAATTCAGCCTATGGACCAGAAAATCATAGCGAATTTTAAGAAACTTTATGAAAGGGCACTTTTCCGAAAATGTTTTGAAGTGACTGAAGCCACAAACCTCACCCTCAAAGAGTTCTGGAAACACCATTTTAACATTTGCAGTGCTTTAAAACTCGTTGACAAAGCCTGGCAAGAAGTGACTCAAAGAACCCTGATCTCTGGCTGGAGAAAATTGTGGCCTGAATGTGTGAGAGAATTAGACTTTGAGGGGTTTGAGCCTATAAATGATGCGCCTATTGTTGAGTAAATTGTTACTCTAGGCCAGCAAATGGGCTTGGAATTGGATAGTGATGATGTGGAGGAGTTGGTGGAAGAACACAACGAAGAACTGACCACCGAAGAACTCCAAGCCCTTCAACAAGAACAGCGAGACAACGCAGATGAAGATTCTTCAGTGGAGGAGGATGAGGCAGCAGCGGATGTCCCTTCTGCAGTATTGAAGAAGGTGTGTCAGATGTGGGAAGAGATTCAAACAATTGTTGAAAAGACTCACCCAGAGAAAGCTGTAGTAGGCCGTTGCCTTAATCTTTTCAATGACAATGTGTTGCCTTACTACAGAGAGAGCTTGCGAAGAAGGGAAAAGCAAGCTTCCATGGACAGATATGTGGTAAGAAAATCGAGCAGTGAGCCTCAGCCAGGACCTAGTGGCACTCAGATAAAACGTGCCAGGGAGTGCACACCTGAAAGGTCCTCATTGCCTGATGTGATAATGGAAGGGGACTCCCCTTCCAAACAGTAACTCCTCTCCTCCTCCCCCCTCCTCACCATCTTCCATGCGCCTACAGCATTCATCAGCAAGGTAAGTAATAACTTGAACATAGTTTTGTAGGTTTATTTAGATGAATTAGGTATAAAAATTTAGTTTGATATGGGGGTTTTTGGGGTAGTCAGGAACGGATTAATTCATTTCCCATTATTTCTTATGGGGAAATTCGCTTCAGAATACGAGTTTTCGGAATAAGAGGCGTCTCCAGGAACCAATTAAACTCTTAACCCTTAAACTGCGCATGGCGTATATATACGCCCTGAGTAACATGTCCCACGGTGCGCATGGCGTATATATACGCCATAGGGTGCCATTCCCGATTCAAATGGCCCGCGGCTACACAGGGTTCACAGTAGCTTCCTCAGGGCTCTTGTAAAGAGACGCCATTTAAAAAAAAAATCGTGGGCAATATTCTCAGGTGTGAGAGGCACATTACTGTTGAAGCAACCAAGGCTGGCGCACGCAGCATGAGCGATCAGCGTTGCTGTTCAGCTTGTGACCACAGCATCACCGAAAAATGTCAAAATAAATATATAACTGTTATTATTTAGTGATGACAATATTACAGATGACCCGTGACTATGATATAAATAACCAGGGTTGTGATAATAGCAGGATTGTTGTAATAATTAGCGCTGTGGGAGGAGTGATGCTGAGAGACTGAGGGAGACAGCATCGTTTACTGACTGTGTGGCCACCTGTTATTGTTTACATTCACCATACAAGCTCCGTGGTTCTCTATGGTGAACACAAATGTAGATACTTATATATAATGTGTGTATTAGTGTAATAACAGCAAAAGGATTATGCTGGGAGGAGCCATTTGGGTGACGGAGGTGACGTCGTCTGCACGATTTGTCAAGCTGTTTAGAGGGTATCCACTATGCTCTTTGGGCGCACTACAAGCTTAGGTGTACAGTTACAGTGCATAAAACATGTAGATATTTATATATAATATGTGTATATAGGGTAATAACACTGCAAACAGTATTGTTGGGGGAGAAAGTTTAGTGCGTGTGACCTTGAATGAGTGAGGGAGCCGCCAGCCGCCAGCTGTGTATACCGACGACTCTTAGTGCCTGAACTAACTATATCAGCATAGCTGTACAGTTGTGGTGAACAAAATATATACATACTTATATATAACGTCTGTATATAGTATAATAACACCACAAATGGTACTGTTGGGGGAGAAAGTTTAGTGCGTGTGTTGAGGGAGTGGCAGCGAGTGGCTGGCTGGTGTGTGGCGGTAACTCTTCGTTGCTTTTCGACTCTCAATACCAACTTAGTGGTTCGTTATGGTGACCAAAATATGCAGATACTTATATATAACCTGTGTATAGAGTGTAATAGCAGCAAACAGTATTGTTGGGGGAGAAAGTTTAGTGTGTGTGTGACCTTGAATGAGTGAGGGAGCCGCCAGCCGCGTATACCGACGGCTCTTAGTGCCTGAACTAACTATATCAGCATAGCTGTACAGTTGTGGTGAACAAAATAAATACATACTTATATATAATGTCTGTATATAGTGTAATAACACCACAAATGGTATTGTTGGGGGAGAAAGTTTAGTGCGTGTGTTGAGGGAGTGGCAGCGAGTGGCTGGCTGGTGTGTGGCGGTAACTCTTCGATGCTTTTCGACTCTCAATACCAACTTAGTGGTTCGTTATGGTGACCAAAATATGCAGATACTTATATATAACCTGTGTATAGAGTGTAATAGCAGCAAAACTATTTGTTTATTGTTTTATGAACATAATAATTGAATTACTAATATGCACACCATACGTTTGAGTATAGCGATTATTCACCACTTTTATTATATAAATATATTACAATACACACTATTGAATAATATTACTGCAAAAAAACTAAGAAAAAATCAATCGGAGACATTGAAACAATTAGGTAATAATATCTTTGTGGCAACTCCCATCTGTCAGCGTGGGTGACGCTGACCGGCCCTGACAACCGCTCTGTCAAAGCCCACTTTTTGCCAGACTTCCTCGGTCAATTGCGCCCAAAATATGTCACCTACGATTTTTTTGCTATTTTTCCCGTGCTCAGGGGACACAAATTAACATGTTTAGAAGACGAAAAAAAAAATTTGAATTTTTTTTTTTCTTGCGCACAGGGGTGTAAATGTCCCCAGGACTCCTGAGCAGTGTAAGGGTTAAACTGAGTATATATATACAATAAACTGTATATATACAAGTGTTTCAATCTGGTGGCCAAGAAATTTCTAAGTCTGTCCTCATACCCCAGCTCTAAGTCTGTCCTCTATATAATATAATATATATAATATATATATAATATAATATAATATAATATAATATAATATAATATAATAATAAATATAAGTGATATAATACAGCTGCAGACACCAGACATTGTTGCACTCACGGAGACAAAACTTGAAGATGTTATTTTAAATGAGGTCATATTCCCAAGGGGCTACTCAATTTGGAGACGGGACAGAAAAATTAGGAAAGGCGGTGGCGTTGCTGTGCTGGTGAAAGAACACCTAAAGGTGAACGAACTAATGACTACCAATCCACAAGAAGTTGACATAATAGCACTAGAGATCTGCCATGAGGATGATAAACTAGTGATCATAAATGCATATAGTCCACCGCTAAGCAGCACATGGTCAGAGGAGGAGCTAGATAGTAAACGAGAAGGTCTTATAACGATAATGAGAGAGATCATAGCGAGAGCGGATAACGATAGTTCACGACTGTTGATAGTCGGCGACTTCAACTTGAAATCCATAGACTGGGAAGCATATGAAGCTAAAACAGAAGATTTCTGGACCTGTAAATTTGTAGACCTCATCCTGGAAACATTCTTGTATCAACATGTTAAACAAGCTACGAGGATGAGGGAAGGTGACGTTCCCTCCATGCTAGATTTGATATTTACCAGGAAGGAGGAAGAAATATTTGACATTCAGTACCTTCCTTCCTTGGGTAAAAGTGACCATGTCTTTTTGAGGATAAAGTATGCAATGCGTTATAATCTGGAAGAAAATATGATGGTCGATGCAATTGAAAAACCTGACTTTAGGAGAGGACATTATGGCAACCTTAGAAAATTTTTTAGGGAGTATAATTGGACAGACTTGTTGCTAGGCAAGGAAGTGAATGAGATGTGTGTCAAGTTTTGTGAAATATATGATAAAGGCACAAAAAAATTTATACCAAAACAGAGAAGCAGAACTAGGAAACAGGATTGGTTCGACAGAAAGTGCGAGAGGGCCAGAGACCAAAAGTCACAAAAATGGAATCAATACAGGAAGAGGCCAAACCCCCAAACATACCAGCGATACAAAGATGCGAGAAACAACTACACAGCAGTGAGGAGAGAGGCAGAAAGAAATTTTGAAAAAGGGATTGCAGACAAATGTAAAACAGAACCAGGTCTATTCTATAAATTCATAAACAACAAATTGCAGGTAAAGGATAATATTCAGAGGATGAAAATGGGAAATAGATTCATGGAAAATGAAAAGGAAATGTGTGAAACATTAAACGAAAAGTTCCAAAGTGTGTTTGTACAAAATGAAATCTTCAGGGAACCAGATACAATAAGAATTCCAGAGAACAACATAGAGCACATAGAGGTGTCTAGAGACGAAGTGGAAAAAATGCTCAAGGAGCTAAATAAGAACAAAGCAGTTGGTCCAGATGGAGTTTCACCATGGGTTCTGAGAGAATGTGCACCTGAGCTCAGCATTCCTCTTCAACTGATTTTTCAGGCATCCCTGTTTACAGGAGTTGTAGCTGATGTGTGGAAAAAGGCTAATGTAATGATATGGTGCTCAGATCATTGGTTCTCCCTTCCCCCCTCTCCCCTCCTTCCTTCTCCCCTCCTTCCTTCTTCCCTTCTCCCTTTCTCCCCTCCCCTTACCCGTCATTCGTCTTCACCCCACCCCCTTCCCTGTCGCCCATTTGTCAAGGTCCAAGAAGGTTGACCTGAGGGGTGGTCGTGCAGCCGACCTCTGTGATACCTTGCGTCCCCACTCAATCCTCCCCACTTGGATTTCCCCTCTCCATCCCCCTCTCATTCCCTCTCTCTCCCCTCTCAACGGTCCCTTATCCATACCAGGCGAGTCAAATGTCCCTACCCTTTATCTTGCTGGAGACGGGCTTGAACATAAATTATCAGTTTTGGTAAACATTGCTTGGAAGGTGCACTAGTCGCGGGTATCCAATACAGTGGTACCTTGTTCCCATCGTATAGCCGGGGAGTACTGACTCAATCTTCAGGAATTCATGTAGCCTCCCACGGCACCTCAGGGAAGATGATTGGCGGGAGATATGGGCCAAGTCCTTATTGGCCCTAGAGAGCCAGACCTCAGGCCTAGTGTTAAATGGTTGGCCATTGCCAAAATAATGGGTGGAGCCCGGGGGCTGGATTAGATGGTGGGAGGTGTAATCCTTCCCAGCAATAAGCTGGTAAAACAAAATTTCATTCAGTGTGTCTTGGGAGTGTTTCGGGACTGGAGGGCTGCCAGCCCGCATCCAAAGGGGCTGAGGACCGCCATCAACATCTTGGCCGCAGTGTGTTATTTAAGGTATTGTGCACTTGTTTCATGTCCTTAGTAGATATCCATCATGCCTCTAGGGGAATAGAATAGGGTATATGTTCAAATTGTCTTAATTTACGTGATTCATATGTAACAATCTAGGTTGTTGTAAGAAGGTTCTAGAAGGCTCGGGTAGAGACCTGACCCCAAGCACATGGGAGCATCCTCCCTGGGGGAATTGTGGTGAGGATAACCGGACGTCTTTGTTCATATAATGAATCATTCTGTTGTATTCACTATCTAGAGGAATTAACCTTCATTCATTTTGCAGTCATATTGCATTGTATAGTACTACTGTTCATAATATCAAGAGTATTCTCATTATTAGAAGGAGTTTAAGTCACCATCGGTGACGTCACAAGCAAGAACTAGGCTGTGACGCGGAGTGACCGGAGGTCATAGGTCACGAGGTTCCATGTCCTCTATTTCTCAAAGGTCAAATAGCTATGTTGTAATTGGGAATAGCTCTTCCTTAAGATGTTTGTGTAATTTAAACTTCAGTACAATATTCAATCAATCTGGAACATTCAGTACAACAGAGGTTAATTGTTATAACTTAAGCCTGGCAAAGTAACTTAGATACTAGCGGAAGAATACAGATCTAGGCCTCTGGGTAGAGGAGCAGAGAGGACGATCAGTGTGGGATCCGGATCAACTGGGGGAGGTCACCATCTCACCTCCCATAAGACCAGCACTCTACTCAAGCGGGTCAACATAGAAGGTAGAGTTGCTTTGTGAGTAATTGTAGCAATAGTGCACTCATTGCCGTTACATATTCAGTCAGGGAGTGTTCAAGTCAGGATTATAATTTCTTAGACTCTGTTTTAGGTTTGAATAAATTAATTAGTTAGTAATTTTGCATTTTCATTATTTCCATGTGTTTGTTATATTTATGTGAATTGTCCTTGTCACGTGGTTCCCACGTGGCCGAGTTGAATTGGGCGCCGATTCTAACACCGAATCAGGATTATTACTCCTGTTGATTTTAATTAACTACACACGTAAGATCCAGGGTTTATTTGTACTAGTGGGGAATCAAGCCCCAAGGTTGATTGGTTAGCGTGGTCGATCCAGATCTCGATCATTGCTCATTTTGGTTACTGATCTGGTGGTGGCGGCGGAAAGGAGATCCTAGAACTTTGCTAGAAGTCTATTTTCACGTCATACGGGTTGTAGAATCTCAAGTCGGTAAATCGTCTTGAGACCACGTGGCGTGGAGTCAGCTCGAGTAAAAGTCTTGGGGTCCCTTGGTTAAGAACTAAAGTAAAGAACACGGGTAAAGAGAGAAAAAGAGGGTAGAAGGAAGTGGAGACCCCGTCCCGTGTTACACATATAATAAATTGTGTAACTTGTCTAGTGGTATTCACTTAACTTCCCTTTGATATATTTTCTCTACCTTGTCATTGTTATGTGGTGAATTGGAAACCCCATGTTCTCCTCCATTTAGTAAATATTACAGTTGCCCTTGGATTTAAATAAGTAAAGTAAACTAAACAAACTAATTCCCAACATTCATTACTGGTTCCTTGCCTTCCTGGGGAATCGGTGATAGACACATTCAGGTATGGTTGGACGGGAAGGTGGTGGCAGTGTTTATTAACGCATTGTTGTTATCCATAACCCTTGTTATGGATGTACCTTCCTCAGTTAATATTCAGTTTATATTCGTGGCAGTCCAGTGAGGGGTCATACTGGACTGTAACAGAGTTGAGCTGGGTTATTAAGTGAAGAGAGAAAGAATTATACAGATGATTCAGAGATATTACAATGATGATTACCTTGATGATTATTAGGGGTATTACAATAGTACACAGTAGTAGAATACAATGATGATATTACGTTTATTACAATGGTAGCAGCGGTGTTTCAATAATTTCTTGACGATTATTGAAGCCTCACGCGTCTGTCCGTTCGGTTATGCTGTGTGGTGAGAGTGCAGCCAGAGGCCCAGGAGATAGAGTCGACGGTAATCCTATGTGGTGCGATTCGCATAGAGTAGGCGATTCTAGGGTCTTGAGAGGCTGGTAAGGTTTATTACAGGCACTTAAGTATGCGCTAGCAGGCAGTTAAGTGTGGAGGCCGCCTTGGGTAGTTGGACAGGGTACTTTTTCTCGACCCTCTGCAAATACGGACAAGGGTGTTGCATGGTGGTTTTGCAATAACAATTCTAGGTTTCGAATTGTCTGAGCGGGGAAGTATTAGGACGCTAATTATTTATCCCCGAGGGCGTGTTAGGCGACCCAATCGCTAGATTTCTACGGTACAACCATGAAGGTACCAAGAGTTACTGAGGGATGGCGTAGTAGATTATCTAGCAACGGAATTACGGTGGTGTCGGACAGTTAGATCCGTCGGTTGTTCCGCTATCTAGTCTAACTGTTGACCGCGAAGGACAGGATTTATTTGGTACTGTCGGGATCTAGGTTTATGTGGTTACCTAGGGTTGGTAAAGCGACAGGGCGGGCTGGGACGGGACGGTTATAGGTTAAATCGAGATTTCCTTAAGTACTACATTAAGTTCCCTGTATATTAAGTTCCCTTTCAAGTATCCCTCCATTAGTTAATTATTCCCCCTTGTTTAAGTAATTATCGTATATAAGTGTTACTATTTTCTAAGTATTTGTTTTACATGTTTTAATTCTGGAGTTTTGTTCGTGCAGTATTAATGCTCTGGGAGAATTACTAAGGTGAGTGGGTTACTGTTTTCAAGTGAAGTGAAGTGCAGTGCATTAAAGTGAAAGCAGAGTACACTCGGTGAAAATCGTGGTAAATTTTTGTGACGATATTTTTCGAAGTCGCTTGGAAAATCTCAGTTTTGGGAATAAATTCTAGTTTTGTGTCTAGCCATACGATCATCGGGTCGTCAGTGTTAATTCCAGGGTGCGATTAAAGTGATCCGAGTTAGAACTTTGAGAGACCAAAAGTCGATTTTTGGTCATTTAAGCGAATTAGCGTCGGGACTCTGATTTTTTCTAGCGGTTCTCAGCGCTCAGTGTGCCAGCACTCGGTAATTGTTTGCGCTCAACCAAGTGTCTAAGTATCTCGCGAGTGATATATTCAGTTCAAGTGATACGCAAACTACACGTCGGTATTTAATTATAATTTTGAGAAAAGAAATACTTGGTTAATTAAGGATTAGTGCGGAGTCTACTTTCTGAGGATTCGACTTCGTGACAGTGTGCGCGTTTTTAATTTTTGTATACTTACCAACGTGTCCAAGTGTCTGGCGAGTGTTATATTCGGTAAAGTAACAGGTCCCCTACACGCCAGTATTTAATTTATAATTTTGGGAAAATAATTACTAATTTTTAATTAAGGTTCAGCGCGACTCTCTAGCTGTGAGTGTCGCGGCTATGTGTTAATTTCTCAGTATTCTACTACGCGAGCGGCGGTGACCCAGTGTATGCTATGTTAACATCGAGTTCATTCAGTAACGTAAATAAGTGATTTATCATTAATTTTGGTTTAACTAATAAATACTTATAATTATATCTGAGCGCCGTTGTCAGCGTCGGGCGTTAAGAATTTAATAATTGTTGAAGATTTTAAACATCGCGCCAGTGTTAAATTAACGATAACGTTCATTCATTTCTAGCGCGCCTCAGATTTACTAGAAAATTTGAAAATTTAGAAAATTTTGGGGGAATTCAGTTAACGTAAAGTGTGATATTAATTGGGCCCTGGTAAGCAAGACTTAGATTATTTTCGATAAATAATACAGGGTTGAAACTAAATTATTTACAATAAATTCAATGTATTTCCTTTCGCGATAATATTCACGGTACAATTCCAATATATTTTGTTAAAACATTTGATAATTATCAATAGATTTATATTGGCCTTGCATTTAGAGACATGAAATTTTTACTTTAATTTTTACAATTGCGTTGCCAGTCCACTTCGAGTGTTAAATAAATATAGTAAACTAATTACATTTTATCAAGATTAATTGTAGTAATTTCCTGGTGTTTAATAACTTAACGTAACGTAACCTACTATTTTTAGTGTATTTGTGCACGTGTATTCTATTCACCGTCGTATACAGTTGTTTTTCACAAGTAAATAAATGCTAGACGATGCCGTCGTGGATTCTATCTGTTTGCATAGAAATTTTACGAATGCGAGACGAGGTTAATAAGACACAATAATTCCATTCATTGGGAGAGTGCAGTCAGCGAGATTCAGCCGCCGACAGCTGTCATCGTCTGTCAACAAGCTTAGGTGATTTATGGTTGCACTGGGGCTGTGGAACGCGGTGAACGACGTGAATGAAAGATAGTTCCGGTCTAGATGTTCAAGAGGTTTAACGTAATAGGTTAGGAGATACCTTCGGAGATTATTGATCAAGTGATTAGTTGTTGAAAACGGGGTTGTGTTAAAATTTCACCCTGATTCGACGACGGGTCTTGAAGTTACGTTTTGGGGTGAAAATGTTTTTTTAGCAATGAATGGACAATGTACGCAGACGCAACCTCCCCAATACCCCATCCTTACCCACGCACCCCTCCCTACCTACAACCCCCAACCCCAAACCCTCCCTACCTACAACCTAGTCCCCCAACCTTACCTCCAGGCCAACCCATGTCCACCCCAATCCCTGGCAGACCCATACCAACCCCAGCCAAATAACACCCAACCCCTTTTGTTGTTCACAGGTCATTCATGTAATTTCCCATCAGGTCTGCTTAACCCTTAAACCGCGCATATCATATATAAATGATATCAATGACAAAACCGAAATCGCGCACATCATTTATATATGATTTCGTGTCTAGCGCTATAATTTAAACACCCCGCCTGGGATAGGGGCAGCTACAGTACAGCCACGACTGATAGTTGCCAGATCCCACCTAGAAAAAAAATCCAGCCCAACATTCTTGAGAGTGAGAACGTCAGTATTGCGCCAGCCACCAAGGCTGGCGCACGCAGCACGAGCTCACAGCACCGCTGTTCAGCTTGTGACCACAGCATCGCCTACAAATGCCAAAATATAAGTGATACTGCTATTATTTAGCAGTGATAGTATTACTGAAGCCCCCTGAATTTGATAAAACTGACCAGGATTCTGATAACAGCTTGATTGTGGAGATATTTAGCGCTGTGCTTGATGGAGGGAGGAGTACGGCTGTGGAGGGAGGATTGTGGCGTTGTCTTCTGACTGTGTGGCCACCATTTATTGACTGCACTCACCATACCAGCTTAGTGGTTCGCTATGGTGAACACAAATGTAGATACTTACATATAACGTGTGTGTATAGTGTGAGATAACAGCGAGAGGAGTAGGTTGGGAGCCGCCATTTTGGTGAAGGAGGAGCGTCGTCTGCAGGAATTATCGTGTTGTTTACCTGTGACCACAAAGGGTCTTTGGGCACCATACCAGCTTATTTGTACAAGTATGGTGAATAAAACAGGTAGATACTTATTAATAATGTGTGTATATAGCATAATAACACCACAACCAATATTGTTGGAGGAGAAATATTAGTGCGTGTGGCCTTGAGGGTGGCCGCCGATCAGCTGACTGTGGAGTAGCTACGTCTTTGTGTGTTTACTCACCATACAAGCTTAGATGTACAGTTATGGTGAACAAAACATGTAAATACGTATATATAACGTCTGTGTATAGTGAATAAATGCAAAAACAGTATTGTGGGAGGTAAATGAGGGTGAGTGAGGTGGTGATGAGGGAGGGCGTGGCAGTGAGTGGCTCGCTGGTGTGTGGCGGCCACTCCTCGTTGCTTTTTGACTCACAAGACCAACTTAGTAGTTCGTTATGGTGAACAAAACATGCAGATACTTATATATAGCCTGTGTATATAGTGTAACAACAGCAAAACTATTTGTTTATTGTTTTATGAACATAATAATTGAATCACTTATATGCACACCATAATTTTGAGTACAGCGATGGTTCACACATTTTATAATATAAATATACCACAATTCACTGTATGGAATAATATTACTGCAAAAAAACTAAGAAAAAATCAATCAGAGACATTGAAATAATTAGGAAATAATATATTTGTGGCAACTGCCGTCTGACAGCTCGGGCGGAGTAGACCTCGTTTGGCGAAGGCTCTGCCAACGCCCCTTTTTTGCCACACTTCCCTACCCTACTGCGGCTAAAATATGCTACCTACGATTTTTTTGTTATTTTTTCCGTGATCAGGGAACAAAAATAAACAATTCTATAAGACGAAAGAATTTTTTGGATTTTTTTTTGTTGCGCCTGTGGGTGTGAATTCCATTTGGGCTCCTAGCGGTTTGAGGGTTAACAGACATAATATTGCATATGGGGAAGATTACCCATCAGAAGTTTTAAATAAGATGAAAAATGCATGGAGAATTGCAGCTAGGGCTTCCAAGACAGCACGAGATCGCTATGCTCAACATTATGACAAAAAAGGTACGACCCCTTGAATTGAAAGTCGGGAGTCTGGTGTTGAGAGTTAATGAGGCGGCTCCCGCCAATCAGAGTAGGAAACTTGCACCTAGATGGCGGGGCCCCTACCGAGTAATTGAAAGAAAAGGTCCGGTTAATTTTGTTATTAAAGGTATTTTTGAAGACCAAGTTGGGAGAACAATTCATATTAATGAATTAAAACCTTATCACGCGAGGGAGGAACTAGAGCTGCCTTCAGCAAGTCTAATTCCTGACCTGTCTAATGATCCAAGTGCTGAGTCAGATGATGAGGATGACCTCCTGTTAAATCTCATCAGTAATCAAGCCCAATCTTGTCACCCTATGGTAACAAGGTCGCGAGCTGTACAGTAAGTGTTAATGATCTTCCCTAGTCAGGTTAAGTAAAAGTTCATATAATTATCCTGTAGAGGCAATGGTGTGTATTTACTGATGTGCATGACTCAGGTAGCATACTTGCCTTGCTCTGGGGTTTCCAACTTCCTATACCTCAGAGTAATATCCATGCTTGATCCATGCTTCCGCCATTTGTTGTTGACTGTCTTTCTCAGGTCTGATGGTACACCAGTTCCAGCCTCCCAGACACACGTGAACCAAGGATCGAGATTAGCAGGTCTGGGGATGACCCACCTGGCTGATAAGATCGGGGTCTGAGGCATGTTACATAAAGTCCTCCCCCTTTGTGCCCGGTAACTCGTCAATTGGTTATCCGGAAGGGGTGACTGGCGTACAGTCACCCGGCCGACACCTCACGTCACTAACGAGGTTGTCCCAGTCCAGCCATGCTGTCTTCACGGAGCAGAGTCAGCCACCATCACAGCCAGGGGCTAGCTGTCTCAAGGTCACCATCCAAGTCCACCAGCCGCCAAGTCAAGACTGCGGAAAAACCGGAAGTGGAAGACGAGTGGTCTACGAAGAAGAACGCTAATTGCAACGACTGTAAGCTCTCTCAAAACCTGCGGTTGCGTCGTCTGTGGAAACGAAGAGGCAACACGGCGGTCCCGGGTACGAACAGCACTACCCCTACAGAGTGCTGCTGTTTCGCCAGAGGTGGTACAACCTTGTATCTCGGCCCAAGCTCAGCTGCACGAGGGGTTGCACGGAAAGGTGTACTGGCCCAGTAGTACCGGGATAACAAGTAAACGTCGGTAGATGACGTCGCCCAGGAGCTGAGGCAGGGCCCACCTGTCCTGTCACCATGCCATCCTCTTCAACGCCACTCGTACCTCACTACCAACGCGAGACATCATGACACGTCGAAGCTGTGCTCTACGGTGGCAGCCATGGTTAACAACAATCCATCATGACTGTTTGGAAGCGATAAGAAGAGGTGAACCCGGGTTCCTGTTAGCGGGGTCCACCTGAGCTGACAGCCGCCAGTTGTCAGCTGTCACGTAAGCCAGGTGCGGGTAGTACGAGACCCCCTGTACTGTCCGGAGTTGGCCGAGGCCGGAAATGTTATGTCCGGATGACCAGGATCTTCAAGCAATTTGAGGTAGTCGCCGGAATCTACAACAACGAGATGTCACCAGGACCGAACGATAGAACTTCTGTATAGAAAAGTATAAAATAAAATAAATTATAAGTAATATAGTAAACTGTGTTAACTCGGAACAGTTAGTTCGACTTTTTAATTTTCCATCTGTTAGTAACACCTCTGTACACCTTTGGAAAGCTCTCTGGAACAGTATTAAATGTTGAAAACTAGAACTAGTGAAATAGAAAAAGAAATCTAGAAAGTGAACATCTAGAAATTGTTACTAGAAAATTACCTTGTCTCTAGAAAAGTTGTTTGAGGGAACTGGTTTGAGAACCATCTAGTAGGATCTCTAGAAACGTTGATCAGTGGGGAACTTTATCTAGATTTTTCTAGATCCTAGATACTGATATTTATATATATTTTTTTTTATTTTTTTTTTGTGGATTACTGAACAATACGGTGTGGTACACAGTCTGAAAATTGTGTTCAATTGTGTGTCGACATGTCCGTGGACATTGATTTTTTTTTAATAAAAATATTTTTTGTGTATTTTCTTTAGGTTTAAGGATATGGACACGCTGTGGTAGGCAGTTGCCACAGGTGTGGGACACTGGGTCCCTGGGAGGTAGTATTCCTCTATTTTGATAGAATTTTTATTTTAATGACATTGATTCTTTTTAATATTTTTTCTATATGATGTGAGGTGTTTGATTTTTGTTCAAGGTGGAATAATGGGATAGCGGAAGGCTATCGGCTGATTTTAGCTAGTTGATTGTTGTTAGGTTTGGATTTGGTTTCTATATCAAGACAGGTATAGGATGTTTTGTCTTCCAGGTAGTTGGAAGGGTACAGGGCTGCATCCGAGTGGACAGCCAGGATTAGAGACGGTCTCTGTCCTTATGTGTTATGTATTTTTACTGTGTTGTTTTGTATGTATACATGCTGGGCCACACTGTTTGGTGGTGCCATTATTGGTTTTTATTTGTTTTGCCATTATTAGTTAGGATTAGATAATTTCTTTTGTTCTTTTGAGGCATTGGGTCATTTATTGTTGAGTTAAATGTTGTTTTAGTTGATTATGATAGGGCAGGGTTCTGGATAAGAATTTTGTGCCTTAAATTTCTTTACACACAAATTTCTTAATTACCGAGGAGGGGGAGTTGTAATGATCTGGTGCTCAGATCATTGGTTCTCCCTTCCCCCCTCTCCCCTCCTTCCTTCTCCCCTCCTTCCTTCTTCCCTTCCTTCCCTTCTCCCTTTCTCCCCTCCCCTTACCCGTCATTCGTCTTCACCCTTCACCCCCCCCCTTCCCTGTCGCCCATTTGTCAAGGTCCAAGAAGGTTGACCTGAGGGGTGGTCGTGCAGCCGACCTCTGTGATACCTTGCGTCCCCACTCAATCCTCCCCACTCGGATTTCCCCTCTCCATCCCCCTCTCTCCCCCTCTCATTCCCTCTCTCTCCCCTCTCAACGGTCCCTTATCCATACCAGGCGAGTCAAATGTCCCTACCCTTTATCTTGCTGGAGACGGGCTTGAACAAAAATTATCAGTTTTGGTAAACATTGCTTGGAAGGTGCACTAGTCGCGGGTATCCAATACAGTGGTACCTTGTTCCCATCGCATAGCCGGGGAGTACTGACTCAATCTTCAGGAATTCATGTAGCCTCCCACGGCACCTCAGGGAAGATGATTGGCGGGAGATAAGGGCCAAGTCCTTATTGGCCCTAGGCCCTAGAGAGCCAGACCTCAGGCCTAGTGTTAAATGGTTGGCCATTGCCAAAATAATGGGTGGAGCCCTGGGGCTGGATTAGATGGTGGGAGGTGTAATCCTTCCCAGCAATAAGCTGGTAAAACAAAATTTCATTCAGTGTGTCTTGGGAGTGTTTCGGGACTGGAGGGCTGCCAGCCCGCATCCAAAGGGGCTGAGGACCGCCATCAACATCTTGGCCGCAGTGTGTTATTTAAGGTATTGTGCACTTGTTTCATGTTCTTAGTAGATATCCATCATGCCTCTAGGGGAATAGAATAGGGTATATGTTCAAATTGTCTTAATTTACGTGATTCATATAATAAATTGTATAACTTGTCTAGTGGTATTCACTTAACTTCCCTTTGATATATTTTCTCTACCTTGTCATTGTTATGTGGTGAATTGGAAACCCCATGTTCTCCTCCATTTAGTAAATATTACAGTTGCCCTTGGATTTAAATAAGTAAAGTAAACTAAACAAACTAATTCCCAACATTGATTACTGGTTCCTTGCCTTCCTGGGGAAATCGGTGATAGACACATTCAGGTATGGTTGGACGGGAAGGTGGTGGCAGTGTTTATTAACGTATTGTTGTTATCCATAACCCTTGTTATGGATGTACCTTCCTCAGTTAATATTCAGTTTATATTCGTGGCAGTCCAGTGAGGGGTCATACTGGACTGTAACAGAGTTGAGCTGGGTTATTAAGTGAAGAGAGAAAGAATTATACAGATGATTCAGAGATATTACAATGATGATTACCTTAATGATTATTAGGGGGTATTACAATGGTACACAGTAGTAGAATACAATGATGATATTATGTTTATTACACTAATATAGTTCCAATCTACAAAAGTGGAAGCAGGGAAGACCCCCTTAATTATAGACCGGTATCATTGACAAGTGTAATAGTCAAAATATTGGAAAAAATAATTAAAACTAAATGGGTAGAACACCTGGAGAGAAATGATATAATATCAGACAAAGTATGGTTTTCGATCTGGAAGATCCTGTGTATCGAATTTACTCAGTTTCTATGATCGAGCAACAGAGATATTACAGGAAAGAGATGGTTGGGTTGACTGCATCTATCTGGACCTAAAAAAGGCTTTCGACAGAGTTCCACATAACTGCATAGTTCCACATATGCACTTATCCAAGCATCTACCTCAGTATCATTGTAAAATTTTGCTCTTAAATCTAATCTTACCCTATTTTTTAAATTTAAATTTAATTGTATTGATTTATGTCCTCTATTGTAAAGTAATTATTGATCTCACTTTGTTCTCTTAATTAAGTTCATACTAATTCTAGGTTATTAACCAAGCTAATTAAAATTTATTATCTTTAAGATTATTTTACTTTACAATTATCATTTGTCAATTTTTTTTTATATATTCATCTTGACAGTCTCTACTGATTCTTTGTTCTCTCCACCAAACTTGTGTTTCCTCCATGGCTATCTAGTGTCCTTATTCTACTTCTATTGTTTATTTTCTTTTGTTTATTTGCATTTATTGTTGTGTTTTGCTATAATTATTCTCTAATTTTAGTAGACTTAGTACTTTGTAAGCTTTTATTGTATTGTTATATTATTGTATTGTTGTGTTTTGCTATACAGTACAACCTCGATTCAACGTACTATATGGGACCGACCCCAGTTCGTTGGAGCGTTGGATTCGTTGCAAGAGGTGACCTTCAGGAGGCGTTTGCATCAGTGTCTATTTTTCTTGTAGACAATAAAAATGCATTATCATATTATATACTGTACCTATATATATTATTACTCTACTAACAAATACTGTTACATTTGTTATTTACCTTATTGTTGGAGTCCATCTTGAAGTCTCATGGAGTTGTGAATGTTGTACAGTAAATACGTACTGTAGTGTATTATGCCGTTAACACTGTGTTGAGTAGTTCTGTTGTATGTTGAGAACTACAATAAAGTTTATGAAAACTATTGTACACTAAAATTACTGCAACTTTAATTTTAACACTATATTTTGATTTGTCAAGAGGCTGGAGTGTTCATTTCGCGAGTTTGTTGGACATGTCGGCACAATCAAGGAACATCCGTGCACCATGTCGGCTCCAAATGCACTCATTGTGTCAGTGATGGCTGACTGGTGGGCGGATGGGCAGGCAGTGAGGCAGGCAGGCAGGGAGGCAGGCAGGCAGGGAGGGAGGGAGGGAGGCAGGCAGGGATGCAGGCAGGCAGGCAGGCAGGGATGCAGGCAGGCAGGGAGGCAGGCAGGGAGGGAGGCAGGGATGCAGGCAGGCAGGCAGGCAGGCAGGCAGGCAGGGAGGGAGGCAGGGAGGTAGGCAGGCAGGCAAGCAGGCAGGGAGGGAGGCAGGCAGGAAGGGAGGGAGGCAGGTAGGGAGGGAGGCAGGGAGGCAGGCAGGCAGGCAGGGAGGGAGGGAGGCAGGCAGGCAGGCAGGGAGGGAGGGAGGCAGGCAGGGAGGGAGGCAGGGAGGCAGGCAGGCAGGCAGGGAGGGAGGGAGGGAGGGAGACAGGCAGGGAGGCAGGCAAGGAGGGAGGGAGGGAGACAGGCAGGGAGGGAGGCAGGCAGGCAGGGAGGGAGGGAGGGAGGGAGACAGGCAGGGAGGGAGGGAGGCAGGCAGGCAGGCAGGCAGGCAGGCAGGCAGGGAGGGAGGCAGGCAGGGAGGGAGGCAGGCAGGCAGGCAGGCAGGCAGGCAGGCAGGCAGGCAGGGAGGGAGGCAGGCAGGCAGGCAGGGAGGGAGGGAGGGAGGGAGGGAGGGAGGAGGCAGGCAGGGAGGGAGGGAGGGAGGGAGGGAGGCAGACAGGCAGGGAGGGAGGCAGGCAGGCAGGCAGGCAGGCAGGCAGGCAGGCAGGCAGGCAGGCAGGCAGGCAGGCAGGCAGGGAGGCAGGCAGGCAGGGAGGGAGGCAGGCAGGCAGGCAGGCAGGCAGGCAGGCAGGCAGGGAGGGAGGCAGGCAGGCAGGCAGGCAGGCAGGCAGGCAGGCAGGCAGGCAGGCAGGCAGGCAGGCAGGCAGGCAGGCAGGCAGAGCTTGTGAGGGAGAGGCAGGGAGGGAGGCAGGCAGAGCTTGGGAGGGAGGCAGGGAAGGAGAGAATGGAGATGGATTGATGGAAGGATGGAGGGAGGGATGGAAGGATGGATGATTTGAGGGTGTGTGTGTGTATGGGCTGTAGGGGTGGGGGGAGGTGTGTCGGTGGTGGTGAAGGGACCGACTCGGTGATAACCCTAACTCTGACCCAGTTAGAGAGAGCGAGGGAGGGAGGGATGGAGAGAGGGGGAGGAAGGGAGGGAAGGTTAGGGCTGGAGAGAGGGAGGGAGGAGGGAGGGAGAGAGCGTGGGAG
>WNGS01168669.1:12049-29464 GCA_020271785.1 Procambarus virginalis | reverse complement strand
AAAGAGTTTGTCTTGTCCACCTTGTCAATTACCTGAGAATTTTGTAGGTGGTTATCATGTCTCCCCTTACTCTTCTGTTTTCCAGGGTTGTGAGGTTCAGCTCTCTTAGCCTTTCCTCGTAGCTCATTCCTCTCAGTTCGGGACCAGTCTGGTGGCATACCTCTGAATCTTCTCTAATTTCGTCTTGTGTTTTAACTAGGTATGGACTCCAGGCTGGAGCTGCATACTCCAGGATGGTCTTACATAAGTGGTATACAGGGTTCTAAAAGATTCCTTACACAAGTTTCTAAAGGCAGTTCTTATATTGGCCAGTCTAGCATATGCCGCTGATGATATCCTTTTGATGCGGGCCTCTGGGGACAGGTCGGTGTGATATCGACCTCCAGATCTTTCTCTCTATTTAACTCTTGCAGGATTTCACCTCCCAGATGGCACCTTGTGTTCAGCCTTCTGCTCCCTTCGCCTAATTTCATTACTTTACACTTTCCTGAGTTGAACTTTAGCAGCCATTTTCTAGACCATCCTCCTCCAGTTGTCCTGTAGTCTCTGTCTATCTTCATCTGTTGTGATCTTCTCATAATTTTTGCATCATCAGCAAACATTGAGAGGAATGAGTCTATACCCTCTGGAAGGTCGTTTACATATACTAGAAACAGGATGGGTCCGAGTACAGAGCCCTGTGGAACCCCGCTGGTGACATCTCGCTACTCTGATGCCTTCCCCTTCACTGTTACTCGCTGTTTCCTATTACTTAGATACTATCCCTTATCCACTGGAACACCTTACCTTTTACTCCTGCCTGTTGCTCCAACTTTTGTAAGTCTTTTGTGAGGTACTGTGTCAAAGGCTTTCTGACAGTCCAAGAAAATGCAGTCTGCCCACCCTTCTCTTCCCTGCCTAATTTGTGTTGCATAGTCATAGAATTCTATTAGGCTGTGAGGCACGATTTACTATCTCAGAACCCATGCTGGTGGAGAGTTACAAAGCTGTTTCCCTCCACATACTCTACGAGCCTTTTCCTCGCAATCTTCTCCATCACCTTCCATGGTATACAAGTTAGGGAAACTGGCCTGTAGTTCAGTGCCTCTTGCCTGTAACCTTTTTGTAAATTGGGACTACATTAGCTGTCTTCCAGCTTTCCGGAAGGTCTCCCGTTTCCAGTGACATGATGGTATGGGTTGCACAGAAAACTATCGCGCAGAGGATGAGTATGGAGAGCAAAGTAAACAAAGATTCACACGATGAGAAAAGGTTGCACAATGTCCTATGACTCACAGGATGAGTATGAGGTGCACAATAAACTACAGGTTACAGGATAAGTATGGGTTGCACAATAATTTACAGGTCACAGGATGGGTATGGGGTGCACAAACAACTGGTAACAGGATGAGTATGGGTTGCACAATAAATTACAGGTCACAGGATGAGTATGGTTGCACAAACTACTGGCAACAGGATGAGTATGGGTTCACGTAATGCGACTGTTCACCAAGCAGTAAGTAGGTACTCAGGAGTTAGTCAGCTTGTTGTGGGGTTGCATCCTAGGCGGGGTCAGTAATACGACCTTAAGGATGACCTTGATAAAAGCCTATCGTGTATGAATATACTGTGGTTTCCTGTCCCCAACACAATGAATTGTTATATTTATAATATTATGGTTTATAATTAAGTTCTTAAGAGCGATCCTGTGTCATAATTAACATACGTCTATCTTTACCTCAACATTTTATAAGGTAATTTATGTCTGCATATGATGATGATCATATACAATTAAGGTAGCATTGCAACTTTATAGGAAATTGTTAAATCCAAAATATATCTTGGTTCTTATACTTGAGATATTGTTGCAATAAACGTTTGAAAACAAAGTTTATATCTGTATTTAAAATATAAAACATTTTGCGTTTATCAACGCATCTCTCCGAATTACAAATTTTATCTGAATTGTGAAGCCTATATTGCCCGCCTGGCAGGACACTGATGCATTGGAAGTTCAGCGACACCATCGCCGGTGTCCGGACACCGGCGATGGTGTGGTATTGGCTATATATTTAACCATATCTTGGGTTTCATTTAAGATATATTTTCCTTGAAATGTAGTCACATTATCGTCTAGATCTGTGTTTATGCTGACATATAGAACTTTAATGTTACTTTGCATATATGCAAATGAATTACACAATTGATTCACTTGTTTGCAGGCCTTCACACTCCCTGAGATAGCCATCACGTAACTATAAAAGGCATATATCTTCACTTTCACTTCAGTTATATTTATGCTAAAGTATTAACATACAGCTTATATGTCTGTCTTTATTATGACAGAAAACTTCGTTTATTACAGTATCTAGATTAATTAACATTGATCTTTGAAAGGTCATAGTTCCCATCGATAGGGAGAGCGTCGGCCAAGAAACCTTGTTTAAAATATGAATATCTTTCCTGTCTAATAAGATATAATCTCTGTGATGGATTCACAAGAATTATTTGATCTCTGCCTTTCTGATAACTTATAAAAATATAAGTTTTATTTGTGAATCTCTATTAATTAAATAATATATCAGAGAGCGTGTTGGGTTCGGTGTTCTATGAACGAAAACGACATGGGTAGTTTAAGTAGCGAACGCATACAAACGAATAACGATAGTATCTATATAACAAAATCATTGTCCTGTGGAGTTGATTTAACTTCCAGACACATTTTTAAAATTAAATATTAAATGTTTTGTGGCTGTTTATGAAAGATTTTATTACAAATACCCATTCTACTTGTTAATATCTTTAATTAAATTTGCGACAATTTGAGCAAAGAAGTGCGACGACTGGGTCACTGTGTACAGGAGGCTGCTATGGCAGCAAACACTCTCCAGGCGACCATATATCTTGGATAAGTCGCTCCACAATTTCGTCGCTTGGACCGTCGACTTCCTACGGCGTCACCTGCTACATATTTACTTCGAATTTCGATATGAAATTACATTATTTCAGAGTGAAAATAGGTTTGATCATGTTCTACGTGCAGCACCAACATTACAGTAAGTAAATATACCATATTTCTTCATTACTTACGTAATGCAAGGAGGATTTGGGTACATATGGGTACATTTGGGTAGATTTGGGTAATTCTACGGACCGCTCCCAAGCTCTGCCTGCCTCCCTCCCTGCCTCTCCCTCACAAGCTCTGCCTGCCTGCCTGCCTCCCTCCCTCCCTGCCTGCCTGCCTGCCTGCCTGCCTGCCTCCCTCCCTCCCTCCCTGCCTGCCTGCCTGCCTGCCTGCCTGCCTGCCTGCCTGCCTGCCTGCCTGCCTCCCTCCCTGCCTGCCTGCCTGCCTCCCTCCCTCCCTGCCTGCCTCCCTCCCTGCCTGCCTGCCTGCCTGCCTGCCTGCCTGCCTGCCTCCCTGCCTCCCTCCCTCCCTGCCTGCCTCCCTCCCTCCCTCCCTGCCTGCCTCCCTCCCTCCCTGCCTGCCTGCCTGCCTCCCTCCCTGCCTGCCTGCCTGCCTCCCTCCCTGCCTGCTTGCCTCCCTCCCTGCCTGCTTGCCTCCCTCCCTGCCTCCCTGCCTGCCTGCCTGCCTGCCTCCCTCCCTGCCTGCCTACCTCCCTGCCTCCCTCCCTGCCTGCCTGCCTGCCTGCCCTGCCTGCCTGCCTGCCTGCCTGCATCCCTGCCTGCCTGCCTGCCTGCATCCCTGCCTGCCTGCCTGCCTGCCTGCATCCCTGCCTGCCTCCCTCCCTCCCTCCCTCCCTCCCTGCCTGCCTGCCTGCCTGCCTCCCTGCTTGCCTGCCTGCCTGCCTGCCTCACTGCCTGCCCATCCGCCCACCAGTCAGCCATCACTGACACAATGAGTGCATTTGGAGCCAACATGGTGCACGGATGTTCCTTGATTGTGCCGATATGTCCAACAAACTCGCAAAATGAACACTCCAGCCTCTTGACAAATCAAAATATAGTGTTAAAATTAAAGTTGCAGTAATTTTAGTGTACAATTGTTTTCATAAACTTTATTGTAGTTCTCAACATACAACAGAACTACTCAACACAGTGTTAACGGCATAATACACTACAGTACGTATTTACTGTACAGCATTCACAACTCCATGAGACTTCAAGATGGACTCCAACAATAAGGTAAATAACAAATGTAACAGTATTTGTTAGTAGAGTAATAATATATAGGTACAGTATATAATATGATAATGCATTTTTATTGTCTACAAGAATAATAAAGACACTGATGCAAACGCCTCCTGAAGGTCACCTCTTGCAACGAATCCAATGCTCCAACGAACTGGGGTCGGTCCCATATAGTACGTTGAATCGAGGTTGTACTGTATGTGGAAAAGTTGTTATTAATTTGGATACACAACAAGGAGTTAAAGGGTGATAGTGTTTCAGAGGCCATCATTTGTGAGAAAGCCAGGGTATTGCACGAAGACCTTGTAAAGAAAACCCCGGGAACGAGTGCAGATACGATAGACTTTAAGGCAAGCAGGGGCTGGTTTGAAAAATTTAGAAAAAGAAGTGGTATTCATAGTGTTGTGAGGCATGGGGAGGCTGCCAGCCCAGACAAACCAGCGGCTGAAAGATTTATTGAAGAATTTAAAGAGTTTGCAGAGGCTGAGGGATACCTACCGCAACAAATGTTTAATTGTGAAGGGACAGGACAGTTCTAGAAAAGATTGCCTAAGAGGACATACATTACCAAGGAGGAAAAATCATTGCCCGGACATGCCTATGAAAGATAGGTTTATGCTTGTGCTGAGTTCAAATAAGAGTGGCGATTTGAAAATTAAACCCTTGCTTGTGTATCATTCTGAAAATCCAAGGGTTTTCAAACAGTATAAACTGCAGAAAAACCAAGTGTGTGTGATGTGGAGGGCTAATAATAAGGCATGGGTGACTAGGATTTTTTTTTGTGCCATAGCCATAGCCTTGCCCTGCCATAGAAATCCAAGAGAAACATTTGTCACTCAAGGCCCTGAGTGACAAGACCTCGACAATGCTCCTGCTCATCCTCCAGGCTTGGAAGATGAATTGTTGCACAGATACAGTAAATTTCTCACAGTAAAGTTCCTTCCTCCTAACACCACTCCTCGAATTCAGCCTATGGATCAGAAAATCATAGCGAATTTTAAGAAACTTTATGTAAGGGCACTTTTTCTGGAAATGTTTTTAAGTGACTGAAGCCACAAACCTCACCCTCAAAGAGTTCTGGAAACACCATTTTAACATTTGTAGTGCTTTAAAACTCGTTGACAAAGCCTGGCAAGAAGTGACTCAAAGAACCCTGATCTCTGGCTGGAGAAAATTGTGGCCTGAATGTGTGACAGAACTAGACCTTGAGGGGTTTGAGCCTGTAAATGATGTGCCTATTGTTGAGGAAATTGTTACTCTGGGTTGGCAAATGGGCTTGAAATTGGATGGTGCTGATGTGGAGGAGTTGGTGGAAGAACACAACAAAGAACTTACCACCGAAGAACTCCAAACCCTTCAAAAAACCAGCGTTGAATGTAATGAAACGCCATTTTCTGGGTGAGTCCCGGAGGCTCCCCGGCACCCTCCCACCCTCCGGTCGGCGGGTTTTTCGCGGTTTTGATATCCAGCCTCAGAACTGGGGTGGGGATAGCCGGCGCGGGGGTCTGGGGCTCCCCTTCCCCCTCCCGGGGAGGGGGGAGCTGCGCAGACATGCGGCTCGTGTGACGTCATGCTTGTTAGTTCGTTTTCCTGGGGGAGTTCTGTCCACTTTTTTGTCAATTTTTGTTGTTAACCAGAATAGGGGTTTGTTTTGTGGCGCTTACCTTTCAGGGTGCCTGTCCCGGTCGATGGCAGATATAGAATGCTCCAAATCACATGTGCATTTCTATGGGCCATTGCTCCCCGTGCCTCTCTGAGGGGGCCAGGTTCTGGCTCGTGGTCCCCGGTAGGCCTAGAACTCCACCCACATCGACTGATGCAAAATAGTTAGGGTATCCATATCAGCCATGGATAGCTCCGGGGAGCCTCCGGGACTCACCCAGAAAATGGCGTTTCATTACATTCAACGCTGGTTTTCTGGGGGGAGCCCCTACGGCTCCCCAGAGCTACCTCACCAAAGACTACCTAGGAAAACAAGGGGACATACCCGGGAGGCGGTCGGTGAACCACTCCTCAACACGAAGTCAAGACAACAACCAAAGAACCCCTCCGGAAAGAAGCAGGCACTACATTCGCCCGAAAAAGGGAGAACGGCCGCAGACGAAGAAACCTATGACCAAGATCATAGGAGCCAAGAAACCACTGCGCCTGAGAAGAGCATGAAGCTCCGCCACACGACCCCCAGAGGCCAATGCCACAAGCGTATAAGTCCACCACCACAAGTGCAGCCGACAGGGAAGGAACCTGCATAAGGAGCCGCCCCGCACCAACACCCCGCAGAAGGGCAGGAGCGAAGACTCATTAAGCAAAATCGCCCTCAGGAAAAAGAGTAGCGCCGAGACAGCGCGAAGAGGAGAGATATGCACAAAAGAACAAGAAGGCCAAACATCCAGAAACTGCCGGGAAGAGGACCCACAAGCCCCAGAAAGGACCAGAGGGAAGCTCAACCGAATGACGACAGACGTACCAGAAAACGGGAAGGAGCTGACTTGGGTTAGAAGACACAAGTGCTTTTTCCCACTCTTTCTCTCTCTCTCATTATTCCTGCCCCTTCATTCTCCGCCACACACGTACAATTACGTTTACAGTAGAGGGAAGGAGGAGGGCCCACTGGGAAGTGTGTCAAGGAAAACCCAGCACAAGACGCCACCCGAGGAGTAGGCGCCGGCCCTGTCAAGGAGAGGAGCAGCAGTGTCATCGCCTGCTGCTTTCTCTCTATGGTGTGGGTGCCGGAGGCCACGGAGCGACCGGGGACAAGGAAGAAAGATGACGGTGACGGGTGTCACGAGCCCCAACAGATGGCTAATGCAGTATACGGCGCTAGGACTGTGACCTTCGCCGGTCGGACTGACTGACATGTCAACGTCTCACAGTGGGTGTTGATCTCCCCTCCGTGTATCCGCTTTCTCCTTTCCCACGGCAATTGGGTGCAGCTACCAAGGCTACCCCAAAACCGTCCCAAACCTTCGAAAACAAAAGAAGCAAACAAAGAACGAAGGCACAAAAAACTCCATCGCACCCGAGACCAAAAGTCATGCAGAACCCCAAGAAGAGGGGGACATGACTGAGAAGGCCTGTCCTGGAAAAAAGGGCGAAGACTGTAGAAAAACACCCACCGACAGGACGGAAACAACGGGCACACTGGACAAGGAAAACCGAGCCCAGGGAGGGACCGACGCCCACAAAGCACGTGTGGAGCGGGGGGAGGAAAAACCCCACACCACAAAACCGCAAGCCCGCCCAGAGGGGTAGAAAGACCCCGGCGGGGACCAAGGGGCCGAAGGCCCTTACGTTAGCACCACCCCTGCCCCGGGAACCCACCCTGCAGGCCCCGGGGCCGAGCAGTCCCCTCAAAGCCCCAGCGTCAAGAAAAACCCCGGGGCAGCCGTGAAAAACACCAAGGAAGGGAGCCCACTAGGCTCCGGAACTTGAACGGAAACCGGAGGAAAAGCGAGGGGCGAGACGAAGACCCCAGGCTCATCCCCAACCAGCACAACGAGGCGAGGACAAGACAGAGTCCAAGGAACCTGGAAAAACCAGGCCCAGCACAGCAAGACCGGCAAGGAAGGAGGGCCCCAGAGGGAGCACGGAAGGGCCGAAAATAATGCCACAACCAACCCCGACACGCAGCTGCAGTACCAAAACCGCAGCAAAACGTCCCACACTCCCCGAGGAAGCGACAGAGAAGATAGATAAATCGTACACGAGTGGCACACAAGGGGACACAGGCGGAAACCGAGCACCCAACCGAGCCACAGGGACGGTAGGAGAAACGTGTGTAGTGTAACAGGCAACCGAAGGAACACATGAGGCAGCCCAACATGGGCTGATCCCTACACAGCCCCAAGAGCAGAGACGAGAGCGCCCATGAAGCACAGAATCCGCTCAACAGGCAAACGACAGGGGAGAGGCGGAACTAAAGAGCCAGAACCCAACCCTGCAAGCACACAACACCCTCGACACAGGAAACGTACCACCAAACAGGCACCCCCACCGTTGCACCGTGGAACAAGGTGGAGGCGGGGCCCCGAACTCAAGCCAGGTTAGACAAGCATAGGAGAGGGGCAGGAGTACAGGCAGGGTCGCCTCGAAAGGGCCAAGAGGCCACCCGCAGACACCCGTGAACCGAGGAAGGAATCAGGTGGAGAGAACAAGAGCAGCCCAATATGGGCTAATAGCCCTGCAGCAGGCACCTCGGGTGATACGGACCACTGTCACAAGTACGTACGTACACCCATGCCTACGTCCAAAACAGCGTCAGGACGAAGGAAACGCCAAACCGCACCAACTCACCTGCAGAACATAGGCGCTGAAAGGCCATGACGCAAACTTTCGAGTCCGTAGCCGCCGGAGGCGGCCAGGGCGCCCTTGCTGGAGAGGAGGGGAGCGGCGAAGGAGGCTCCCCACCCTAGAACGCAGGGAGTTGAGAGGGTAGATAAAGACAGGCTATGTAACACAAGGGGCACACGCACAAGGGGATACAGGTGGAAACTGAGTGCCCAAAGGAGCCACAAAGATAGTAGAAAGAACTGTTGTAGTGTCGAGTGGTTGACAAATGGAAGGCATTAGGAAGTGATGTGGTGGAGGCTGACTCCATACTCAGATTCAAGTGTAGATATGATAGAGCCCAATAGGCTCAGTAATCCGTACACCCGTTGATCGACGGTTGAGAGGCGGGACCAAAGAGCCAGAGCTCAACCCCCGCAACACAACTAGGTGAGTACAGCAGCACCCCAGACAACCCCCAAGCAACGGGGCACGGATTGGATGAAGAAAAAAGCGAGAGGCGAAGCCCCCCCGAGAGAAATGGATGCACAACACGTGTGCACACCGCCCGGAACCAAAACAAACTCACGGCGCATGAGCAGGACGCGAAAGAAAAGTAGCCCAACAGGGCGAGAAGTAGCCCAACTAGTACAAGGCGCCCCATAACTGCTACAATAGCCCAAAACTGCTACAAGTAGCCCAAAACTGCTACAAGTAGCCCAAACTGCTACAAGTAGCCCAAAACTGCTACAAGTAGCCCAAAACTGCTACAAGAAGCCCAAAACTGCTACAAGTTCCGGGACATGCAGGAGGTAAGCCGCAAAGGCCAACGGCATCGCAGACGAAGAGATGCGGGTAGCCGAAAAACTCCGGAAGACGGAACCGAAGGAACCCCAGGGACACGGAACCGAACCCGGGGAGGAGCAGAACCCAAGCCCAAATCGTGCGCAGAGGGGGGAAAGAAAAACCCCACTCCTCGCCACAGTAAGCCCCGCTCAGAAGGACGGAATCCAGGCGGGGCGCAATGGAGCACAAAGCCCCCAAGGCCGCTCCTCCCCAACCCCAGGAGCCTCTACACCAGGCCCCGGGGCCGAGTCGACCTCCAAAGCCCCGGCCCCACAAGAAAAAGCCGGGGCAGCCGAGAGAGCTGGAAGAGAAGGGGCCCACTGGTCAGACCCCGGAGCATCGGCCGGAGGAACAGACTCGAATGCCTCCGCAGCTACCCCGGACGGGGCAACCCCCGAAACTGCCCAAGTCTCAGAACCTCTAGCCCCGCCCCGACCCCGAAGCCTACAGATGCGTAGGGGCCGGAAGCAGGAGGGGGAAAAACAAGGGGGCGTGGAAGAACCAAGGTCGAAGCGACCAAAACCCCCAAGTCTGTGTCCCTACACAAGCGGGGCAGCATCGGGGCGTCCGGGGAAGCGACAAACCTGAGCGCGTTGCAACAACCTACCCTGCAACGCGCGAGCTGCCTGCACCCACGGGAATTCATCAGCAGACTGGGTGAATGGAGTCACGAACAAGCAACAAAGCTCGCAGGACTCAGGGTCGAATGTGTCACCGACCCAACAGGCAGCATGACGGAGGCAAAAAAAAGGAGAGTCACCCTGAGACAAAGGGACAGAGCAACCCTCAACTCGCACAAAGCGAGAGGGGACGCAAGGGTCTCCACAATCGGACCCGAGAGCCCCCGGGGGTTTTCCAGGGCCCCTAGACTGGGTCTGCTAAGGGTTATCCCAGGCAGGGCACTGCTAACCGGCGCCCCAAACTACCAAGCAAACTGCTAAAGCTGAACCCACGGGACGTGTCCACCCGTGAGGGCGAAGCAGGGGGTGCCACCACACAAACGAACCTAATATAAGGGGGGGGGAAACAAGGCAGACCCCCCTACCAGGCAAAAACAAATATAAAAGAAAAACCACACAAGTGGACAACGTACCCAGAGGGAACAGAGCCGGCCGCTGTCATAGGTGAAAACTAGCTACGCAGTACCCTGCGCCCCACCAGTGCTATAACTACCACTTACCCCAAGGTAAACAAGGGAGGAAAACTCCCAAACACTCGGGGCGGCCAAACGCCAAGCAGCGAAAAGCCAACAGAGGTAGACCCAAGGTGACTTGTGGAAGGCAACCCCAAGCCCCAAGGGCGGTACTTACAGGGCACTCAGGGAAGGTGACCCTAAGCACATGCAGCCCGAGTACCTGAGAATACTACTCCCAGCTCACAAGACCACCGTAAGAGCAGCACTGCAAACAAGTCACAGCACAGAAACAAGACCGGAGCTGGAGCCACACGACCGTGCATGATCCCATCAGCCGAGGAACTGGGGTAAGGGATAGCCGGCGCGGGGGTCTGGGGCTCCCCTTCCCCCTCCCGGGGAGGGGGGAGCTGCGCAGACATGCGGCGCGGCTCGTGTGACGTCATGCTTGTTAGTTCGTTTTCCTGGGGGAGTTCTGTCCACTCGTTTGTCAATTTTTGTTGTTAACCAGAATAGGGGTTTGTTTTGTGGCGCTTACCTTTCTGGGTGCCTGTCCCGGTCGATGGCAGATATAGAATGCTCCAAATCACATGTGCATTTCTATGGGCCATTGCTCCCCGTGCCTCTCTGAGGGGGCCAGGTTCTGGCTCGTGGTCCCCGGTAGGCCTAGAACTCCACCCACATCGACTGATGCAAAATAGTTAGGGTATCCATATCAGCCATGGATAGCTCCAGGGAGCCATAGGGGCTCCCCCCAGAAAACCAGCGTTGAATGTAATGAAACACCATTTTCTTGGTGAATCCCTAAGGCTGCCCGGAGCTATACAGGCTGACATGAATATTCCTAACTTTGGCATCAGTCAAAGTGGGAGGAGTTCTAGGCCTACCGGCGGCCACGAGCCAGAACCTGCCCCCCCCCCTCTGAGAGGCACAAGGAGAAATGGCCTATAGAAATGCACATGCGATTTTGGAACATTTTATATCTGCCATCAACCAGGACAGGCACCCAAAAAAGGTAAGCACCCCAGAACAAACCCCTATTCTGGTTAAAACGACGAAAAAAACCAGTGTTGAATGTAATGAAACGCCATTTTCTGGGTGAGCCCCGGAGGCTCCATGGAGCTTATCGGGCTAATGTATGTTATATTAGACAGGGACATTAGCTAAGGAGTTCAGACCTACCAAGGACCAGCGCCAGAACCTGGCCCCTTCAGAGAGGTTTCAGGGAGCAACGGCCCTGGAAAATCCCTTTGTGGTTGGGGTTTTCCTTATCTGCCATCGACCGGGGTTAGGCACCCAGAAAGGTAGGCATAACAAAACAAACCCCACATGGTAAAAAACTAAAACAAAAAACGAACAGAGGGGTAGAAACTCCCTACAATCACAAGGAAACAAGGAAACAAGCAAACATCACACTTTACTGCCGCGCCGATCGTCCACGCAGCCCTCCCGCCCCGAGAGGGGGAGGGGGGAGCCCCGGACCTACCGCGCCGGCTGCCAAGCTTCAGTTCGCAAGCTAAGCTTCAACCAACGCGAAAAAAACGCTGACCGGTGGGAGGGAGGGTTGCCAGGGAGCCTCAGGGCTCACCCAGAAAATGGTGTTTCATTACATTCAACCCTGGTTTTCTGTGGGAAGCCCCTACTGCTCCCTGGAGCTTCATACCCAAAGAGAAGGAAAAGAAAAGGGCTAACCCGGGAGGCGGCTGCCACAAACTCTGCAACACAAAGCCGAGACAACCAGTCGCAACCTGCGACCCAAGGCAACAAGAACGCACAGGAGCACATGCGCATAAAGAATGGGAGGCCAAGAACCTGTGCGACCCACAAATCCCTGCGCCCTAAATGAGCCCTTAATGTCGCCAACACAGGTTTGCAGCAAATGCTGCAAACGTTTGAACAGCACGGGCGCAAAGACAGACCACAGGCTGGAAAAATGAAAAACTCTGCGGACGACCTGGGAGACCCGAGCCCTGAAAACAGGGAACGAAGGGAACCGGATCAACCACAGCGTATCCCCAGACACGGTATGCCGGCAACGACAAAAAGCACAACCGGACAACACACGACGCACCCCCGCCAACCAATCAAGCATCAATACCCCAAGAACCCCTCCGGAAAGCAGCCGTCTCGACCGTCGCCAGGACGGAGAAAGTCTGCACACGTACAAATCTACCACCAGTACCAAAGAGCAGAAACCTGAACTGAAGGGGCTACCATAAACTGAGGAGGAGATAAGAAGGCACCCTGAACAAGGACCAGGATGGCTCAGGCGACGCATGAGCAGGCCGGAGAGGAAACACAACACGAGAAAGCGTACGAAACGTCATACTGTTGCCAAGACGAAGCTTGCAGGTGGGACACCATCAACAAAGCCACCTGAACACCATAAAGATGGTGATACCCGTGTCAAAATACCAGACGTGAAGAGCCGAGGAGAAGGCCGAACCAGTCACGTACAAGACCGATTCGACCTGCCGAAAGAGGCGGAGCCGCGGGAAAACGCCTCGGGTTCGGACACCTATCAAGCAGCATCTGAAAGGCTGGGCCGGCCACCAAGGAACCATAAGGACTGCTCTCGTGGAAATGGGCTGCAACCGAGCCAGAACCCGAAGCAACAGCTGGACCGGGAGAAGAGGAACAGGTACCCCCACCTTGACCAGTCCTGCCGAAAAGCATCCACCGTGAATGCCTCACAGGTGGGAAAGGGCACCACATAAAATGGGCAACACCTAGACCACTCTGACTCGATGACGTCCATGGCCAGGAGTCCATACATCCGACAGAGCCAACAAAACGAGTCGGCGACGACTGGCCAACCCGCGTAGAGGAATGAACCGAGACAGCTGTCCACCAGGACGCAGGACACACCCCGGACATGAACCTCATGGTCAGCCAAACCCCTGTGGTTCCGGCAAGAACCGCCAGAGAACAGTCCGAACAGAGCTGAATGGTAGAGCACCGAGTGACCCAAACCCTCCGAAGTGCAAACCAGACAGCCACGAACTCCCGAACCGTGCTGTGAGCCCGATGGACGGACAGACTCCACCAACCTCGGCCGACCTGGAGCCCTGGTCACAAAGCCCCAGCCAAGAGATGAACACATCGAGCAAAGGCTCGGGGAGGTGCCAAGGCACGGAACACCGAAAACCCCAAAGAGGAAGCTGGTGACGCAGCACCAACACAAGATCCCCAGAGGAACGAACCCAACGAATGCAAGAGGTGGAAGGGAGTCTCCGAAGGAACCAAACAGACACCGAAGCCAAACCCGACTTCACAGGCAGACCAGCACACCGAAGTTCAGACTCCCGCACAACTGCTCAAGCAACCGCTGAGCAACCCGGGACCCCCTCATGTACAGCCGAAGGCGGGACCACAGCCGCAGTAACACTTCTGGAGGGAAAGACAATGAGTGGCCCAATAGCCCTAAACAAGGCCCAGGTCCAGACCCGGGACGGAAACAGATGGAAAAGCCTCCAGATCACCAGGAAACCAAACCCGGCGATCTGGAAGGAACCACACCCCTGGCGAGCAGACAAGCGGATTGACTGGGAGCCCACACCAGCCAGTCGTCGAGGTAGGCCAAACACCGAATCTCAGACTCAGACCGGGCACTAAGATCCGGTAAAGACGCAAAAATTATACCAAGTGCCCATTACAAAATAGGGAAGGCAACAAAAAGCAGAAAACCTGAAGCCCCACCACCAGCTGTGCCAGTCCCAGAATACTGGAGAGGAATGTGCCAAGAAGTGACCTGGAGGTTTAGGGCCACCATCCAGGCATCCGGCCCCAACAGAAGCCGGACAGGAGACAACAGTCCTCCTCCGAGGGCATAGGATTCAGGGCGCAGACTGAATTAGTCCAGAAGAACTGTAGATGGGAAAAGCTCATGACTGCAAAGAGCAGAAGGGAACCCCAGAAGGATGGGGGCGGATCGACCACGTCCAACGCACCCACTAAGATGACATGATGAAGCACAGGGGAAAAAACCCACCCCGCCAGCGCTGAACTCCCCCAAAGGGGGAGAAGCCATCCACCAATGCCACCAGAGGCCGGAAGACAACCCAAAGCGCCCACCAACAGCGGGACCATGCGAGAGGCAACAGAGCAAGCTGCTCCCCCAGTGCCCCGTCAACAGAGAAGGGAACAGAACCCCTTCCAAAAGAAAAAGTACACACACATATACACATTATGTATATACACATACATATACATATACACAAACACACAAGATATGTGACACACACGTGTGTATACACATGTGCACACACACACACACATAGCGGACACATGTACATGCGTACACACACACATAATTCATGAGGAGAGACTACGGGAATTAAACCTCACTTTGCTGGAAGACAGAAGAGTTAGGGGGGACCTGACCACCACATTCAAGATTCCCAAGGGAATCGACAGGGTTGATAAATACAGGCTATGTAACACTATGTAGCACACGCACTAGGGGACACAGATGGAAACTGAGTGCCCAAAAGAGCCACAGAGATATTAGAAAGAACTTTTTTAGTATCAGAGTGGTTGACAGAGTGGAATGCACTAGGATGTAATGTGGTGGAGGCCGACTCCATACACAGTTTCAAGTGTAGACATGACAGAGCCCAATAGGCTCAGGAACCTGTACACCTGTTGATTGAGGGTTGAGAGGCGGGACCAAAGAGCCAGAGCTCAACCCCCGCAAGCACAACTAGGTGAGTACATACATTGGAAAAGAAAAATATACAAGTCGCGAACTAGTGGGCAGAGAGCAACACGCCGGCCAGGCAAAGAAGGCACAAAACTGTATCAAAAGGCCCACCTCGACAGCAAAACCTCAAAGTCCCAGCACGACCACAACATGTGCCAAGATCCAAAAAGATCAGTCTGCAAGCCAGGAAGACCCCCGGAACCCCAGAAGGCAGAACCGGGTCACACGAGGAAACAAAGTCCCCTGAACCCACAAAAGGGGGCCCAAGAGGAAGAAACCTCCAGAACGAAACCAAAGACCCAAAGGACCCAGAATCGATCCAGGGGAGCCCAAACCACCACATTTTGTCGGCGGAGAACACCCAGAAGGCAAAGCACAGCCCCCAGACAGAACCCTCTGGGAAAACGGTCATAACAGACCGAAAACCGAGGGACGAGGTGTGGGAGCAAGCATACCAGCCAGGGGACACTGCGCTCGCTCGCACACCTGGTCGCATGTAAACAAACCGCAACGCCGCCTGGTGGCTACGCCGGGAAACCGGCAGACGAAAATGGCTGCTATCAGGGCTGTGACTGACGCTAAATATACAAAAACACGAAAGCAAAAGTGGGAAGCAAGCAGACTGGATGGGCGAAAAAACGCGCCCAACAGCAAGAAACCCAGGCAGGGGCAAACCGCCCCAGAACTGCTAGCAGGCATCCCCCACAGCGCCGGGAACCAAAAACAGAGGCCCCGGGGCAGAGCCGTCCTCCAAGCCCTCCGCCCTTAACCCTTAAACTGCGCATGGCGTATATATAAGCCCTGAGTAACATGTGCCACGGTGCGCATGGCGTATATATACGCCATAGGTGCCACGCCCGATTCAAGTGGCCCGCGGCTACACGGGGTTCACATTAGCTTCCTCAGGGCTCTTGTAAACAGACGCAATTAAAAAAAAAATCGTGGGCAATATTCTCAGGTGTGAGAGGCACATTACTGTTGGAGCAACCAAGGCTGGCGCACGCAGCATGAGCGAGCAGCATTGCTGTTCAGCTTGTGACCACAGCATCGCCGAAAAATGTCAAAATAAATATATAATTGTTATTATTTAGTGATGACAATATTACAGATGACCCCTGACTGATATAAATAACCAGGGTTGTGATAATAGCAGGATTGTTGTAATAATTAGCGCTGTAGGAGGAGTGATGCTGAGACGGAGGGAGACAGCATCGTTTACTGACTGTGTGGCCACCTGTTATTGTTTACATTCACCATACCAGCTCAGTTGTTCTCTATGGTGAACACAAATGTAGATACTTATATATAATGTGTGTATTAGTGTAAGAACAGCAAAAGGATTATGCTGGGAGGAGCCATTTGGGTGACGGAGGTGACGTCGTCTGCACGATTTGTCTAGCTGTTTAGAGAGTGGCCACTATGCTCTTTGGGCGCACTACAAGCTTAGGTGTCCAGTTACGGTGCATAAAACATGTAGATATTTATATATAATATGTGTATATAGGGTAATAACACTGCAAACAGTATTGTTGGGGGAGAAAGTTTAGTGTGTGTGACCTTGAATGAGTGAGGGAGCCGCCAGCCGCCAGCTGTGTATACCGACGACTCTTAGTGCCTGAACTAACTATATCAGCTTAGCTGTACAGTTGTGGTGAACAAAATATATACATACTTATATATAACGTCTGTATATAGTGTAATAACACCACAAATGGTATTGTTGGGGAGAAAGTTTAGTGCGTGTGTTGAGGGAGTGGCAGCGAGTGGCTGGCTGGTGTGGCGGTAACTCTTCGTTGCTTTTCGACTCTCAATACCAACTTAGTGGTTCGTTATGGTGACCAAAATATGCAGATACTTATATATAACCTGTGTATAGAGTGTAATAGCAGCAAAACTATTTGTTTATTGTTTTATGACATAATAATTGAATACTAATATGCACACCATACGTTTGAGTATAGCGATTATTCACCACTTTTATTATATAAATATATTACAATACACACTATTGAATAATATTACTGCAAAAAACTAAGAAAAAATCAATCGGAGACATTGAAACAATTAGGTAATAATATCTTTGTGGCAACTCCCATCTGTCAGCGCGGTGACGCTGACCGGCCCTGACGACCGCTCTGTCAACGCCCACTTTTTGCCAGACTTCCTCGGTCAATTGCGCCCAAAATATGTCACCTACGATTTTTTTGCTATTTTCCCGTGCTCAGGGGACAAACAAATAACATGTTTAGAAGACGAAAACATTTTTTTGAATTTTTTTTTTTCTTGCGCACAGGGGTGTAAATGTCCCCAGGACCCCTGAGCAGTGTAAGGGTAAAGAAAA
>WNGS01168669.1:0-11049 GCA_020271785.1 Procambarus virginalis | reverse complement strand
AATCATTGTATTCTACTACTGTGTACCATTGTATTACCCCCTAATATCATAGTAATCCCTCATTGTATTATCTCTGAATCATCTGTATAATTCTTTCTCTCTTCACTTAATAACCCAGCTCAACTCTGTTACAGTCCAGTATGACCCCTCACTGGACTGCCACGAATATAAACTGAATATTAACTGAGGAAGGTACATCCATAACAAGGGTTATGGATAACAACAATACGTTAATAAACACTGCCACCACCTTCCCGTCCAACCATACCTGAATGTGTCTATCACCGATTCCCCAGGAAGGCAAGGAACCAGTAATCAATGTTGGGAATTAGTTTGTTTAGTTTACTTTACTTATTTAAATCCAAGGCAACTGTAATATTTACTAAATGGAGGAGAACATGGGGTTTCCAATTCACCACATAACAATGACAAGGTAGAGAAAATATATCAAAGGAAAGTGAATACCACTAGACAAGTTATACAATTTATTATATGAATCACGTAAATTAAGACAATTGAACATATACCCTATTCTATTCCCCTAGAGGCATGATGGATATCTACTAAGGACATGAAACAAGTGCACAATACCTTAAATAACACACTGCGGCCAAGATGTTGATGGCGGTCCTCAGCCCCTTTGGATGCGGGCTGGCAGCCCTCCAGTCCCGAAACACTCCCAAGACACACTGAATGAAATTTTGTTTTACCAGCTTATTGCTGGGAAGGATTACACCTCCCACCATCTAATCCAGCCCCAGGGCTCCACCCATTATTTTGGCAATGGCCAACCATTTAACACTAGGCCTGAGGTCTGGCTCTCTAGGGCCAATAAGGACTTGGCCCTTATCTCCCGCCAATCATCTTCCCTGAGGTGCCGTGGGAGGCTACATGAATTCCTGAAGATTGAGTCAGTACTCCCCGGCTATGCGATGGGAACAAGGTACCACTGTATTGGATACCCGACTAGTGCACATTCCAAGCAATGTTTACCAAAACTGATAATTTATGTTCAAGCCCGTCTCCAGCAAGATAAAGGGTAGGGACATTTGACTCGCCTGGTATGGGTAAGGGACCGTTGAGAGGGGAGAGAGAGGGAATGAGAGGGGGAGAGAGGGGGATGGAGAGGGGAAATCCGAGTGGGGAGGATTGAGTGGGGACACAAGGTATCACAGAGGTCGGCTGCACGACCACCCCTCAGGTCAACCTTCTTGGACCTTGACAAATGGGCGACAGGGAAGGGGGGGGGTGAAGGGTGAAGACGAATGACGGGTAAGGGGAGGGGAGAAAGGGAGAAGGGAAGAAGGAAGGAGGGGAGAAGGAAGGAGGGGAGAGGGGGGAAGGAGAACCAATGATCTGAGCACCAGATCATTACAACTCCCCCTCCTCGGAAATTAAGAAATTTGTGTGTAAAGAAATTTAAGGCACAAAATTCTTATCCAGAACCCTGCCCTATCATAATCAACTAAAACAACATTTAACTCAACAATAAATGACCCAATGCCTCAAAACAACAAAAGAAATATCTAATCCTAACTAATAATGGCAAAACAAATAAAAACCAATAATGGCACCACCAAACGGTGTGGCCCAGCATGTATACATACAAAACAACACAGTAAAAATACATAACACATAAGGACAGAGACCGTCTCTAATCCTGGCTGTCCACTCGGATGCAGCCCTGTACCCTTCCAACTACCTGGAAGACAAAACATCCTATACCTGTCTTGATATAGAAACCAAATCCAAACCTAACAACAATCAACTAGCTAAAATCAGCCGATAGCCTTCCGCTATCCCATTATTCCACCTGGAACAAAAATCAAACACCTCACATCATATAGAAAAAATATTAAAAAGAATCAATGTCATTAAAAATAAAAATTCTATCAAAATAGAGGAATACTACCTCCCAGGGACCCAGTGTCCCACACCTGTGGCAACTGCCTACCACAGCGTGTCCATATCCTTAAACCTAAAGAAAATACACAAAAAATATTTTTATTAAAAAAAATCAATGTCCACGGACATGTCTCTTAACCAACAACAACAGCGGGTGAACACAATTTTCAGACTGTGTACCACACCGTATTGTTCAGTAATCCACAAAAAAAATTAAAAAAAAATATATATAAATATCAGTATCTAGGATCTAGAAAAATCTAGATAAAGTTCCCCACTGATCAACGTTTCTAGAGATCCTACTAGATGGTTCTCAAACCAGTTCCCTCAAACAACTTTTCTAGAGACAAGGTAATTTTCTAGTAACAATTTCTAGATGTTCACTTTCTAGATTTCTTTTTCTATTTCACTAGTTCTAGTTTTCAACATTTAATACTGTTCCAGAGAGCTTTCCAAAGGTGTACAGAGGTGTTACTAACAGATGGAAAATTAAAAAGTCGAACTAACTGTTCCGAGTTAACACAGTTTACTATATTACTTAAAATTCATTTTATTTTATACTTTTCTATACAGAAGTTCTATCGTTCGGTCCTGGTGACATCTCGTTGTTGTAGATTCCGGCGACTACCTCAAATTGCTTGAAGATCCTGGTCATCCGGACGTAACATTTCCGGCCTCGGCCAACTCCGGACAGTACAGGGGGTCTCGTACTACCCGCACCTGGCTTACGTGACAGCTGACAGCTGGCGGCTGTCAGCTCAGGTGGACCCCGCTAACAGGAACCCGGGTTCACCTCTTCTTATCGCTTCCAAACAGTCATGATGGATTGTTGTTAACCATGGCTGCCACCGTAGAGCACAGCTTCGACGTGTCATGATGTCTCGCGTTGGTAGTGAGGTACGAGTGGCGTTGAAGAGGATGGCATGGTGACAGGTGGGCTCTGCCTCAGCTCCTGGGCGACGTCATCTACCGACGTTTACTTGTTATCCCGGTACTACTGGGCCGGTACACCTTTCCGTGCAACCCCTCGTGCAGCTGAGCTTGGGCCGAGATACAAGGTTGTACCTCCTCTGGCGAAACAGCAGCACTCTGTAGGGGTAGTGCTGTTCGTACCCGGGACCGCCGTGTTGCCTCTTCGTTTCCACAGACGACGCAACTGCAGGTTTTGAGAGAGCTTACAGTCGTTGCAATTAGCGTTCTTCTTCGTAGACCACTCGTCTTCCACTTCCGGTTTTTCCGCAGTCTTGACTTGGCGGCTGGTGGACTTGGTTGGTGACCTTGAGACAACTAGCCCCTGGCTGTGATGGTGGCTGACTCTGCTCCGTGAAGACAGCATGGCTGGACTGGGACAACCTCGTTAGTGACGTGAGGTGTCGGCCGGGTGACTGTACGCCAGTCACTCCTTCCGGATAACCAATTGACGAGTTACCGGGCACAAAGGGGGAGGACTTTATGTAACGTGCCTCAGACCCCGATCTTATCAGCCAGGTGGGTCATCCCCAGACCTGCTGATCTCGATCCTTGGTTCACGTGTGTCTGGGAGGCTGGAACTGGTGTACCATCAGACCTGAGAAAGACAGTCAACAACAAATGGCGGAAGCATGGATCAAGCATGGATATTACTCTGAGGTATAGGAAGTTGGAAACCCCAGAGCAAGGTAAGTATGCTACCTGAGTCATGCACATCAGTAAATACACACCATTGCCTCTACAGGATAATTATATGAACTTTTACTTAACCTGACTAGGGAAGATCATTAACACTTACTGTACAGCTCGCGACCTTGTTACCATAGGGTGACAAGATTGGGCTTGATTACTGATGAGATTTAACAGGAGGTCATCCTCATCATCTGACTCAGCACTTGGATCATTAGACAGGTCAGGAATTAGACTTGCTGAAGGCAGCTCTAGTTCCTCCCTCGCGTGATAAGGTTTTAATTTATTAATATGAATTGTTCTCCCAACTTGGTCTTCAAAAATACCTTTAATAACAAAATTAACCGAACCTTTTCTTTCAATTACTCGGTAGGGGCCCCGCCATCTAGGTGCAAGTTTCCTACTCTGATTGGCGGGAGCCGCCTCATTAACTCTCAACACCAGACTCCCGACTTTCAATTCAAGGGGTCGTACCTTTTTGTCATAATGTTGAGCATAGCGATCTCGTGCTGTCTTGGAAGCCCTAGCTGCAATTCTCCATGCATTTTTCATCTTATTTAAAACTTCTGATGGGTAATCTTCCCCATATGCAATATTATGTCTGTTAAGCAGACCTGATGGGAAATTACATGAATGACCTGTGAACAACAAAAGGGGTTGGGTGTTATTTGGCTGGGGTTGGTATGGGTCTGCCAGGGATTGGGGTGAACATGGGTTGGCCTGGAGGTAAGGTTGGAGGACTAGGTTGTAGGTAGGGAGGGTTTGGGGTTGGGGTTGTAGGTAGGGAGGGTTTGGGGTTGGGGGTTGTAGGTAGGGAGGGGTGCTTGGGTAAGGATGGGGTATTGGGGAGGTTGCGTCTGCGTACATTGTCCATTCATTGCTAAAAAACATTTTCACCCCAAAACGTAACTTCAAGACCCGTCGTCGGATCAGGGTGAAATTTTAACACAACCCCGTTTTCAACAACTAATCACTTGATCAATAATCTCCGAAGGTATCTCCTAACCTATTACGTTAAACCTCTTGAACATCTAGACCGGAACTATCTTTCCTTCATGTCGTTCACCGCGTTCCCCAGCCCCAGTGAAAACCGTAAATCACCTAAGCTTGTTGACAGACGATGACAGCTGTCGGCGGCAGAATCTCGCTGACTACACTCTCCCAATGAATGGAATTATTGTGTCTTATTAACCTCGTCTCGCATTCGTAAAATTTCTACGCAAACAGATAGAATCCACGACGGCATCGTCTAGCATTTATTTACTTGTGAAAAACAACTGTATACGACGGTGAATAGAATACACGCGCACAAATACACTAAAAATAGTAGGTTACGTTACGTTAAGTTATTAAGCGCCAGGAAATTACTACAATTAATCTTGATAAAATGTAATTAGTTTACTATATTTAACACTCGAAGTGGACTGGCAACGCAATTGTAAAAATTAAAGTAAAAATTTCATGTCTCTAAATGCAAGGCCAATATAAATCTATTGATAATTATCAAATGTTTTAACAAAATATATTGGAATTGTACCGTGAATATTATCGCGAAAGGAAATACATTGAATTTATTGTAAATAATTTAGTTTCAACCCTGCATTATTTATCGAAAATAATCTAAGTCTTGCTTACCAGGGCCCAATTAATATCACACTTTACGTTAACTGAATTCCCCAAAAATTTCTAAATTTTCAAATTTTCTAGTAAAACTGAGGCGCGCTAGAAATGAATGAACGTTATCGTTAATTTAACACTGGCGCGATGTTTAAAATCTTCAACAATTATTAAATTCTTAACGCCCGACGCTGACAACGGCGCTCAGATATAATTATAAGTATTTATTAGTTAAACCAAAATTAATGATAAATCACTTATTTACGTTACTGAATGAACTCGCTGTTAACATAGCATACACTGGGTCACCGCCGCTCGCGTAGTAGAATACTGAGAAATTAACACATAGCCGCGACACTCACAGCTAGACAGAGTCGCGCTGAACCTTAATTAAAAATTAGTAATTATTTTCCCAAAATTATAAATTACAGTACAACCTCGATTCAACGTACCCCGATTCAACGAATCTCCGGCTAGTTCGCACACTTTTCAGGCCGGATTTACTCACCCTGTTCGACGAACAATGGTTCGCCGAAGCGGGGGATGTTCGGATTTGCTTACGACGTCGAGACAGAGTTCACAGACTGGTGAAAAAGTTTCACATTCAATCACAGATTACAATTATTAATTCCTTCATATGACAAGTTCGATCACACAAGTGGACCACACAAGTGGACCGCACATGTGGTCCACAAGTGGTCCACAATCTTACGATGTTGGGACAGAGTTCACAGTGGTAGAAAACTTTACCATCCCATCACAGATTACAATTAATAATTCCTTCATATGACAAGTTAGATCACACAAATGGATCACACAAATGGACCACACAAGTGGACCACACAAGTGGACCACACAACAAGTGAATCATATGAACCAAACACCAGCCAGAATGGTCCACAAGAAGTGACGCATATTAACCAAACACCAGCCAGAGTGGTCCACAGAAGTGAACGACTGAGTTTCAATGATTTTCGTTCACCGATTTGTGGCACACGTATCATTGTAAATTAATTTAAAGGCTGAAGCGTGAATAGCTAGCTAATATGTTGAAATCTTCTTATACATTTTCTGTGATGAAACAAGACGAGTGAGGGTAGACAGATAAGGGAATACTGTACAGTAAACTTCACTTTACAGTGAGGTTTCACTCACTTTCGTCTGTGTTGTCATAGTTTAGTGACCCATGACTTTGAACGTTTCACATTAATAAATCATTTCTAAAACTGGTGTTTTAATAACTCTCTATTATCCTAATTAAACTAAACTAAATAAGACCAAAAATATGCTGTAATAAGGTAGATGTCTCCTATTTGAGAAATTGTTCACGTTATTTGCAGCACAACTCCAGCACGAGTGGACGTGTCTAATCCCTGTCCATACACCATGCTTGTTGTGTTGTGTTCGATTTCGTCGCCACAGTTCAGCGATCTACGGCTTCGAAATAATAAAATTAATAAATTAGTTCCAAAGTATTTTTTATAGCTCTTATTACCGTAATAATGTTGCTAAACTAAATATGTAACCCAAAAATATATAATTTGATGTAAATTGAATATTTGAGAGAAATTGAGAGAAACATATGCTACTGGAAATCGAACACAACACCAGGCGGTGTTTTGTTCGATTTCGTCGCCACAGTTCAGTGACCTATGGCTTCGAAATAATGAAATAAATAAATCAGTTTCAAAATAAGTATTTTTTATAGCTCTTATTATCGTAATAATGTTGCTAAACTAAATACATAACACAAAAATATATAATTTGATGTAAATTGAATATTTAAGAGAAATTTATGTTACTGGATCAGGCTTAAACACCAGCCAACTGAAGGGTGTGCGTATAGACTTAGTCTGCGTTCGTACAGTATGCACCCAGTGCCCTTAGCTTTGTCTGCGATTGACGTACAGTATTTATCGGCCGGTGGAAGAATAATTGTGGAATTGACCATTTTTTTACTACAGCTCTTTGGTTATAAAACAAAATGTCTCAGGGGCTTACTAATAGTGCCTTATTAATGCCAAAAACGAAGCAATATTTTGCAACAACTAGTAGCAGAAAATCAACCAGCACGAGAACAGTCGTACCCAGCACGAGAACAGCCGTACCCAGCACGAGAACAGCCGTACCCAGCAGGAGAACAGCTGTACCAAGCACGAGAACAGCCGTACCCAGCACGAGAACAGCCGTACCCAGCACGAGAACAGCCATACCCAGCACGAGCACAGTTGTACCCAGCACTGGTACAACAGCCGTACCCAGCACAAGCACAGTTGTACCCAGCACTGGTACAACAGCAGCCATCACCAGCTCAGAAGCAGCTGAACTCATACAGCAGCGAGCACCAGCAAAGCTGATGCAAACATCTAAAAACATCGTGTGCAGCATGAACAGTTAGAACAAGTGTTAAATTTAAGTGTGTACTCAGTGTTAAAATTAAAGTTGCAGTAATTTTTGTGTACAATAGTTTTCATAAACTGTATTGTAGTACTCAACATACAACAGAACTACTTTTAATCAACACAGTGCTAACGGCATAATGCACTGCAGTACGTATTTACTGTAGAGCATTCACAACTTCACAAAACTTCAAGATGGATATATTTTCAACAATAAGGTAAATTTATGAATTACAGTATTTCTTAGTAGAGAAGTAATATATAGGTAGAGTATGTAATATGATAATGCATTTTTATTGCGTACAAGAAAAAAAAAAGACTGACACAAACGCCTCCTGAAGGTCACCTCTTGCAACGAATCCAACGCTCCAACGAACTGGGGTTGGTCCCATATAGTATGTTGAATCGAGGTTGTACTGTAAATACTGGCGTGTAGGGGACCTGTTACTTTACCGAATATAACACTCACCAGACACTTGGACACGTTGGTAAGTATACAAAAATTAAAAACGCGCACACTGTCACGAAGTCGAATCCTCAGAAAGTAGACTCCGCACTAATCCTTAATTAACCAAGTATTTCTTTTCTCAAAATTATAATTAAATACCGACGTGTAGTTTGCGTATCACTTGAACTGAATATATCACTCGCGAGATACTTAGACACTTGGTTGAGCGCAAACAATTACTGAGCGCTGGCACACTGAGCGCTGAGAACCGCTAGAAAAAATCAGAGTCCCGACGCTAATTCGCTTAAATGACCAAAAATCGACTTTTGGTCTCTCAAAGTTCTAGCTCGGATCACTTTAATCGCACCCTGGAATTAACACTGACGACCCGATGATCGTATGGCTAGACACAAAACTAGAATTTATTCCCAAAACTGAGATTTTCCAAGCGACTTCGAAAAATATCGTCACAAAAATTTACCACGATTTTCACCGAGTGTACTCTGCTTTCACTTTAATGCACTGCACTTCACTTCACTTGAAAACAGTAACCCACTCACCTTAGTAATTCTCCCAGAGCATTAATACTGCACGAACAAAACTCCAGAATTAAAACATGTAAAACAAATACTTAGAAAATAGTAACACTTATATACGATAATTACTTAACCCTTACACTGCTCAGGGGTCCTGGGGACATTTACACCCCTGTGCGCAAGAAAAAAAAAAATCCAAAATTTTTTCGTCTTCTAAACACGTTAATTTGTGTCCCCTGAGCACGGGAAAAATAGCAAAAAAATCGTAGGTCACATATTTTGGGCGCAATTGACCGAGGAAGTCTGGCAAAAAGTGGGCGTTGACAGAGCGGTCGCCAGGGCCGGTCAGCGTCACCCGCGCTGACAGATGGGAGTTGCCACAAAGATATTATTACCTAATTGTTTCAATGTCTCCGATTGATTTTTTCTTAGTTTTTTTGCAGTAATATTATTCAATAGTGTGTATTGTAATATATTTATATAATAAAAGTGGTGAATAATCGCTATACTCAAAAGTATGGTGTGCATATTAGTGATTCAATTATTATGTTCATAAAACAATAAACAAACAGTTTTGCTGCTATTACACTCTATACACAGGTTATATATAAGTATCTGCATATTTTGGTCACCATAACGAACCACTAAGTTGGTATTGAGAGTCGAAAAGCAACGAAGAGTTACCGCCACACACCAGCCAGCCACTCGCTGCCACTCCCTCAACACACGCACTAAACTTTCTCCCCCAACAGTACCATTTGTGGTGTTATTACACTATATACAGACGTTATATATAAGTATGTATATATTTTGTTCACCACAACTGTACAGCTAAGCTGATATAGTTATTTCAGGCACTAAGAGTCGTCGCTATACACAGCTGGCGGCTGGCGGCTCCCTCACTCATTCAAGGTCACACACACACTAAACTTTCTCCCCCAACAATACTGTTTGCTGCTATTACACTCTATACACAGGTTATATATAAGTATTTGCATATTTTGGTCACCATTACGAACCACTAAGTTGGTATTGAGAGTCGAAGAGCAACGAAGAGTTACCGCCACACACCAGCCAGCCACTCGCTGCCACTCCCTCAACACACGCACTAAACTTTCTCCCCCAACAATACCATTTGTGGTGTTATTACACTATATACAGACGTTATATATAAGTATGTATATATTTTGTTCACCACAACTGTACAGCTAAGCTGATATAGTTAGTTCAGGCACAAAGAGTCGTCGGTATACACAGCTGGCGGCTCCCTCACTCATTCAAGGTCACACGCACTAAACTTTCTCCCCCAACAATACTGTTTTCAGTGTTATTACCCTATATACACATATTATATATAAATATCTACATGTTTTATGCACTGTAACTGTACACCTAAGCTTGTAGTGCGCACAAAGAGCATAGTGGCCACCCTCTAAACAGCTTGACAAATCGTGCAGACGACGTCACCTCCGTCACCCAAATGGCTCCTCCCAGCATAATCCTTTTGCTGTTATTACACTAATACACACATTATATATAAGTATCTACATTTGTGTTCACCATAGAGAACCACTGAGCTGGTATGGTGAATGTAAACAATAACAGGTGGCCACACAGTCAGTAAACGATGCTGTCTTCCTCAGTCTCTCAGCATCACTCCTCCCACAGCGCTAATTATTACAACAATCCTGCTATTATCACAACCCTGGTTATTTATATCACAGTCACGGGTCATCTGTAATATTGTCATCACTAAATAATAAGTTATATATTTATTTTGACATTTTTCGGTGATGCTGTGGTCACAAGCTGAACAGCAATGCTGATCGCTCATGCTGCGTGCGCCAGCCTTGGTTGCTCCAACAGTACTGTGCCTCTCACACCTGAGAATATTGCCCACGATTTTTTTTTTAAATTGCGTCTGTTTACAAGAGCCCTGAGGAAGCTACTGTGAACCCCGTGTAGCCGCGGGCCATTTGAATCGGGAATGGCACCCTATGGCGTATATATACGCCATGCGCACCGTCGGACATGTTACTCAGGGCGTATATATACGCCATGCGCAGTTTAAGGGTTAAACAAGGGGGAATACTTAACTAATGGAGGGATACTTGAAAGGGAACTTGAACTTGAAAGGGAACTTAATATACAGGGAACTTAGTGTAGTACTTAAGGAAATCTCGATTTAACCTATAACCGTCCCGTCCCGGCCCGCCCTGTCGCTTTACCAACCCTAGGTAACCACATCCACCTAGATCCCGACAGTACCAAATAAATCCTGTCCTTCGCGGTCAACGGTTAGACTAGATAGCGGAACAACCGACGGATCTAACTGTCCGACACCACCGTAATTCCGTTGCTAGACAATCTACTACGCCATCCCTCAGTAACTCTTGGTACCTTCATGGTTGTACCGTAGAAATCTAGCGATTGGGTCGCCTAACATGCCCTCGGGGATAAATGATTAGCGCCCTAATACTTCCCC
>WNGS01168666.1:0-19351 GCA_020271785.1 Procambarus virginalis | reverse complement strand
GAAGGTTGTTCAGTGTTGTGGACAACAGAGCAGAGAAAAGTTCTTCATTATTAAGAAGAACATAGCTGATAAACGTTCTTTAGTGTTATGTAGAACAGAGGAGCGACAGTTTTCTCATTGATGTGGGCAATAGAGCAGAGAAAGGTTCTTTAATGTTAAATAGAACAGAGCAGAGAAAAGTTCTTCAGTGTTATGTAGAACAGAGAAGAGCTTTGTTCTTCAGTGTTTTGTAGAACAGAACAGAGAAATAATTTTCAGTATTATGTAGAACAGAACAGAGAAAAGTTTCTCATTGTTATGGACAACAGAGCAGAGAAAGGTTCTTCAATGTTAAGTAGAACAGAGCAGAGAAATTATTCACTGTTATGTAGAACAAATCAGAGAAAGGTTCTTCAGTGGTATATAGAAAGAAACAGATAAATTGTATTGTGTTATGTAGAAACAGAGCAGAGAAAATAATTTGAGAAACATACAAATAGAGCAGAGAAAGGTTCTTTAGTGTTATGTTGAACAGAGCAGAAAACATTCTTCATTGTTATGTTTTACACAGCAAAGAAAAAATTCTTCTGTGTCTGGTAGAAAAGAGCAGACAAATGATGCTCATTATTATGTAGAAATTACCAGAAAGTTTTTCATTGTTATATCGTACAATGCAGAGAAAATCTTCTTTGATATACAGAACATAGAACAGTCTTTTATAGCGTTATATGCGACATATAAGTCTTCTTCAGCGTTATACAGAACAGTCTTCTTCAATGTTAAATAGAACATAGAACAGTCTTCATCAATGATAAATAAGACATTTTGAAGTCTTCTTCAATGTTAAATAGAACATAGAAGAGGCTTCTTCAGTAATATGTTGAACATAGACCATTCCTTTTCAGTGTTAACAGGACATTGTACTATCTATTTCTGTGTGTGTCTATAGATATTTCAGTATCTATCCCCTGGTGAGCCCTCCACCACGGCTGAGGGCACACCAGGAGCCCACCAAGATCCACCACCAACCCCCGGCACCTCTCGGCCAAGCCGGAGCCGGACACCGTCACCCTGCCGGGAGAAGCAGCCAGAACACGTAAAAAAAATTTATTAACAATCCCGTGACCTAAGGCGATATGTGCCGGCAGGCGTCGTACAAACCAGACCGTTGAAGAATACCAAACAGACGTAGCAAACACAAAATCGCGAAAACAGAACGTGATCCGACGGCTCCCAGGCGGAGGTGTCCAGTCGTCCACTCGTCGCCAAGGTTGAACCATCAGTTCTTTACCACCGCCGTGTCTTCATTGAAGTGGTGCAGTGTTTACACTAGCGGTAGCTCCTAAGCACAAGCTAAATCCACACCAAGGCGGGTATAGTCACCCAACCTGTTTTAAAGATCGATTTATACAATCGTTTACCAAACGTATCTGGTTAAACAAGTATTTATTGATTATATGTATTTATTTAGTATTACCATGATATGCTTATAGCTATTGGATTTAATTTCATATCCTGGTATGGAACCCATTTCAGATGCCTCCTTGGGGTAGTTGTTCAAAATGCTGATAATTTGCTGACTAGACATTCTCTGAGTTCTGCGAGGGCTTGGCTTTGTTCCATAAATACCTAGACATGTAGCCATGTGCTCTCTCATAGACCATGTATCTCACATATGTTATACTCTATTTTTGGTGGAAATTTTCCACAAGCACCATAGAAAATAGTTTAGCTCAGTGTTCAGCTAAACATCATGGATAACAGACCGGTTTAGCGTTCAGGTGAGTACCGTAGTGAGCAGTTTGATTCAATGTTCACTTGTTCTGAGTGAACAGTGACTCAGTATTCAAAATCATAATTCCAATATGATTTGACATGAAAATTAGAGAGTGAACGCTGTACTCTGTAATTCACCACCAACATGTAGCTATATCACATAGAACCACGCTCAAAAAGTTCAATACAACTTAAATTTAAAAATATTATTTATTTAAGTTACAGCGTGTATAATCGAGTTTAACATATTATTACAAAAACATAACATTTAGTAATTATTATAATTATATAATGTATAACCTAAACTTAGAATTACATTTTGAAACTATATTGATCAGTGATTTATAAAAATCTTTACAATTTGGGCTGGAGTAAACGAGTGTCACTGCTAAATCTACTTTATGTAGAGAAGAATGCTGAAATTTGACATTCATGACATAAAAGAAATTAGGACAAAAATTATTCTACCTTTCCCAAATGAAATTATGTAAGGTCATTCATATTTTTTGGCCTGATCTGAGCATAATGATAAATGTAATCAATAACCAGAGACGCGGAGAGTGGATAGAGCGCCCATCTATCACCTTACCAGATATACGACTCGATATTTACGTTCGTTCCAACAGGACGTGTGCGTGTGTGTGTCTGTCTACTCTTTCCTATAAGCAGAACGGAAATTAATTATCATAAGAGATACAAGTAAAGAGATACAAGCGCATCGACCAAAAATAAATAAGGGCCGAGAGTTTCATTCTTAACGGAGTGGAAAAGACGACGAAACGCGCTGCTCCAACATCACAGTCCTCAGAATATACTCTTCTTTTCATTAACGGATGGGGAGATGAGGGAGATCAAGGTGACCCCGTCGTTACAGGTTCCAGGTGTTCTGCGTTGTGATTGGTGCGGCGTTAATTGGTTAGTACCCAGCACCTGAGTATACATATGGATGGTATCCACAACGTGAGTAACCACATGCTTGATATCTGCAACATGGGTACCCACATGGTTGATATCTACAACATGGGTACCCACATGGTTGGTATCTACAACGTGAGTACCCACATAGTTGGTATCTACAACGTGAGTACCCACATAGTTGGTATTCACAACGTGAGTACCTATATGGATGGTATTCACATCGTTAGTACCCATATTGTTGGTATCCAGCACGTGAGTACCCACATGGTTGGTAACCAGCACGCGAGTGACCACGTGGTTGGTAGCCAGCACGTGAGTACCCACATGGTTGGTAGCCAGCACGTGAGTACCCACATGGTTGGTAGCCAGCACGTGAGTACCCACATGGTTGGTAACCAGCACGTGAGTACCCACATGGTTGGTAGCCAGCACGTGAGTACTCATATGGTTGGTAGCCAGCACGTGAGTACTCATATGGTTGGTAGCCAGCACGTGAGTACCCATATGGTTGGTAACTAGCACGTGAGTACTCATATGGTTGGTAGCCAGCACGTGAGTACCCATATGGTTGGTAGCCAGCACGTGAGTACTCATATGGTTGGTAGCCAGCACGTGAGTACTCATATGGTTGGTAGCCAGCACGTGAGTACTCATATGGTTGGTAGCCAGCACGTGAGTACTCATATGGTTGGTAACTAGCACATAAGTAACCACGTGGATGGTATGCAGTACGTAAGCACTCACATAGCTGGTATCCCCCACGTAAGTTCCCACATGGTTGGTATCCAGCACGTAAGTATTCACATGGTTTGTAACCAGTACATAAGTACCCTCATGGTTGGTATCCAGTACGTGAGTAGCTACATGTTTAGTATCCAGCACGTAAGTATCCAAATGTTTATTATATAGCATGTGAGTACTCACATGGTTGGTATCCAGCATGTGAGTGCTCACATGGTTGGTAACCAACACCTGAATACCCAAATGCTTGGTATCCAACACGTGATCACAAAAATCACAGTTGGGCCCAACCTCAACTTGGTGATGTCAAACAGGGTAAACTCACACGTCTCCAATTCCCATTCACCTCACTAGGTGGTCGACTTGGGACAGAGGACAGACGGAACACTGGGGGCGAACCCAGCTTCAGAGCTTTATTACCCAAACGGAAACAGTGTACTTACATCAATCATGCGGGCCCGCTACACACACACACATACATTCGTCACCCTCACACTCCCACTGCTGCTGCTGGATGATGACGTAGGCGTCCTCACTTCCTACACGTGGTCAGGTGGAGCACAGGGTCCTAGACCACGGGTGCAGCTCCACACACAGCGACCAGGTGTCACAGACACGCCGGCTTAGGCAGACCAGGGTGCGCGCACAACAGATATACACAGCGGGGATGCGGTACCACGCCTTTCCACTTGACACGGTACCCCAGGATACGACGGTACATGGTGTTACGCGGTACACGAGACAGAGTCCTTCATTCCTCAGAACTTCGTATTTAAGGTTTCTCTCATAACACTGAAACCTTCTATAGCACGTCTCACTGCAGTACCTTCCAACCCAGGTACGATAGACGGCGGATGGCACTATCCTAGCGCGATAATTAACGGCCTCACTTAGTCCAGTTGCTCTAAGATGGCGTCTCACTATCACGCGGCTTAGACGACAAAGTTCACACTGGTACGGTTCATGCACCTTCCCGATTACCGGATTCTTACGGACGGCACACGGCAAGATAGCAAGATGATAGGCGTGACTTTAGTAACGTTGCAGGCGGTATTTCCCGATGCTTGGCCTAGCACAGGAAAAATACGTCTTCTCTTAGCAACGTTCTAGGTAGTAGTAGGCATCCTTCAGTCTCGGGAGACTATGGAGTTGCGCTCTGGTTGTCAATCCTGGTGCAGCGTCTGGTGTGACTGATGAGGCCAATCCGAGAGTGGCAGTCCATCCCACATCGAGCACAAACGAAGTCCGATTCTGGTCTGTCTTCCTGGCTACTGGCTTTCCTTCTCTGTCTCTTTGCCTCCGATTCCTTGGCAAGTGACACCTCGAACTTGGAGAGACCTCTTTGAACAGACTGCCTCCAGGCTGAACGGTCTGCAGCCAGTGTCTCCCATATAGCAAGATTGACGTCCATGGCTTTCAGGTCCCTCTTGCATACGTCTTTGTATCGTAGCTGGGGCTTGCCTGTTGGACGCTTTCCCTGCATCAACTCTCCGTACAGGAGATTCTTGGGAATCCTGCCGTCGCCCATTCGCACAACGTGCCCGAGCCAGCGCATTCGCCTCTGTTTCAGCATTGTGTACATGCTGGTGATTCTTGCTCTCCCCAAGACGTTGTTGTTTGTCACCTTGTTCTGCCAGGTGATGTCCAAGATGTGTCAAGGCAGCGCATGTGGAAGGCATTCAGCTGTCTTTCCTGATGGGCATGGAGTGTCCAAGACTCACTGCCATAAAGGAGAGTGCTCAGGACACAGGCTCTGTAAACTTGAATCTTAGTGTACTCAGTCAACCTATTGTTGGCCCACACTCTCTTTGTCAGTCTGGACATGGTAGTAGATGCCTTACCGATGCGTTTGTTTAGCTCCGTATCAAGAGAGAGGGAGTCAGAGATTGTGGAGCCCAGGTACACGAAGTCGTGAACGACTTCCAGTTTGGAATCGGAGATGCCGATGTCAGGTGGGGAGTCCACTCCTTGTCCCATGACTTGTGTTTTCTTCAGGCTGATGGTGAGTCCGAAAGCCTGAGAGGCCTCGCTGAAGCGGGTCATGAGCCGTTGGAGGTCTTTGGCTGAGTGGGCAGTGACTGCTGCGTCGTCGGCAAAAAGGAAGTCGCGCAGACACCTCAGCCGAACCTTCGTCTTGGCTCTCAGCCTGGCGAGGTTAAAGAGTTTTCCATCCGACCTGGTCCGGAGGTAAATGCCTTCCATGACAGATCCGAAGGCGTGCCGCAGCATAACTGCAAAGAAAATCCCGAATAGGGTTGGAGCCAGTACGCAGCCCTGCTTTACTCCACTTCGGATGTCAAAGGCGTCTGATGTTAGTCCATCAAAGACCACGGTGCCCCTCATGTTCTCATGGAAAGATCTGATGATGCTGAGGAGCCTGGGTGGGCATCCGATCTTGGGGAGGATCTTGAACAGACCATCCCTGCTGACGAGGTCGAAGGCCTTCGTCAGATCTATGAAGGCTATGAAGAGTGGCTGCTTCTGTTCCCTGCATTTCTCCTGCAGTTGTCTGAGGGAAAAGACCATGTCGATTGTGGACCTGTCAGCTCTGAATCCGCATTGTGATTCTGGATAGACTCTCTCTGCAAGTACTTGGAGCCTCTTCAATGCGACTCGAGCAAACAGCTTTCCGACAGTACTGAGGAGGGAGATTCCACGGTAGTTGTTGCAGTCGCCCCTGTCACCTTTATTCTTATACAGCGTGACGATGTTGGCATCCCTCATGTCCTGTGGCACCTCTCCTTCTTCCCAGCAGAGGCAGAGAATTTCATGCAGCTCCATGAGCAGGCTACCTCTGCAGCACTTCAAGGTCTCAGCAGGAATGCCATCTTTGCCAGGAGCTTTACCAGGAGCAAGGGAGTCTAGGGCGTCACTGAGTTCTTCGAGGGTCGGTTCGATGTCGAGCTCCATTAGCACAGGCAGACACTCAATGGCGCTCAGGGCGTCTTCGGTGACCACATTGTCCCTGGCGTATAGCTCAGAGTAGTGCTCGACCCAGCGCTTCAGCTGCAGTGTCTGGTCCTGAATCACCTCGCCAGTGGCAGATTTCAGAGGAGCGGTCTTCCTCTGGATTGGGCCGAGGGCCTGCTTGATGCCGTCATACATTCCCCTTACATTGCCTGTATCCGCTGCAGTCTGTATCTGGGAGCAGAGCTGGAGCCAATAGTTGTTGGCACATCGCCTGGCGCTCTGCTGTACTTTGCAGCGGATGACCCGAAGGATCTGTAAGTTGCGCTGACTTGGGCAGGCTTTGTAGGCTGCCAAGGCGTTTCTCTTCTCTTCAATGACAGGTGTCATCTCTTCCGAGTGAGCCTCGAACCAGTCAGCCGACCTGCTGGTCTTCTTGCCAAAGGTGGAAATGGCAGCGTTGAACACAGCGTCTCTGAAGTGCTCCCATCTTTTACAGGCAGTGACCCCGGCTGGGCCAGGGAGAGCTTCCTCGAGCACGCGTGCAAAATCTTTCACCTTGTCCTGGTTTCGGGTCTTAGTGGTGTCGATGCGAGGTCTGCCCACCTTTTTCGAGTGATGAATCTTCTTTGGTTGCATCTTGACCCTGCTACAGACCAGGGAGTGGTCGGTGTCACAGACAGCACTCTGGTAGCTACGCGTAATCTTGACGCTGGGTAGACTTGCACGCCTGGTAAGAATCAGGTCAAGCTGGTGCCAGTGCTTGGATCTGGGGTGTCTCCAAGATACTCGGTGTTGAGGCTTTGTGCCGAAGAACGTGTTGGTGACACAGAGACCATGAAGGCAGCAGAGTTCTAGCAGACGTTGCCCGTTCTCATTCATCCTCCCTATGCCGAATTGACCCAGACAAGTGGGCCAAATGTTGTGCTCGGCACCCACTCTGGCGTTGAAGTCGCCGAGGATGAACAGTGGCTCCTTTACAGGGATTCTCGCTATGACTCTGTTGAGGTCATCGTAGAATTTTTCCTTTGCCTCTGCTGGAGAAGTCAGGGTTGGTGCATATGCACTAATTACATTGACTGGTCCTGTTTGGGAGTGCAGTTGCAGAGACAGAATTCGTTCGGTTTCCCCATCGGTGGCATAATGTATCCCAACAGTGCATTCCTGACTGCAAATCCCACACCATGTTCTCTGGTCTCATCAGGTGGTTTTCCTTGCCAGAAGAAAGAGAAGGTCCTCTCTCTCACAGATCCTGATCCAGGGAGCCTGGTCTCTTGGAGAGCAACAATATCCATCTGCAGTTTGCTCAGCTCCCTATCGATGATTGCTGTTTTTCGGGCGTCATTGATTTCTTGCAGGTCGTCAGAGAAACCTGGTGTCAGTGTCCTGACGTTCCATGTGCCCAGCTTTAGGGCAGTTGATATTTTCTTTTTGGGTATGGTATTGCTTGGTGCAAATTTGTCGGGCCGCTTGTCGGTTTTCACCCTAAACCCCACGCACCCAGTGAGGTTAACGGACCGTGGCGAGGCAACACCTTATTGGCTGGGGTTTGCCCAGCTTGAGGCGGGCGGTAGCTGCCCAGTGGGGCGCGATGACCCCTCCCACCGTCAGAAGCAACCCCTGGCGTCACACTCTTCGCCAATCGAGCAGAAGACTTAAAACCGGTAGACTGTCGCTTCCCGTGTTGGTTCGACGCTGTGAGGCGAAGCTGGAGTGTCCTCTCCAGGGCGCAAAGCCTGGGTAGGTAGATATGGAGGAGAAGCTGTTACCCATGCAGCAGATCCCCCCTCTCCACGTTGCTGAAATTATCCAATAGAAAGGCAAATGCCAATACACATGGTTCCAGCAACGTCGCAGGAGCTGCCAGAACGAGGTCCACGTCAACAACGAACTGCCTTAGGGGCTCCAACTCCGGATTTTTCCTCGAGGTTGACTCCTGAAGCCTTTCCCATAAAAGGGTATGGCCGCAAGGCAGCGGAGGTTTAAAATCAGGGTTTTCCTTCCCCTAGATGGGCTGCCTTCCCAGGCTATCGAGTCCCATCTACCCGGAGCAGCTGGTTTTAAGGCGCCAGAGGCACGCCCTCGCCCCTTCTCCTGTCGGTAAAAGCAGTTCTGCCGGACTTAAAGACTAAGCCACCCGTGCAGGCCAGGAGTTGGACTTGGTTGTCAGAGGCTATTTGAGACGCATGCCATATAGGAGCATTTTATAGGTCATGGGAGCTCGTCCCCCATTACCACCCCCTGGCTATGACAACCCCTTGGAACCAAAGGGAACGTTCTAAACAAACGTGAAACGTGAAAGCAACGTTCTAGGTAAGAATGTTTTTTCCCGCCAAGACTACCCCTGGGCATACCATGTGGTACCCCTCAGCGTCTTGACCAATCACGGTTCAGCATTCCTGAGGCCCAGGAGCCCTGGCCAATGGCCTCACGACGCTACCCCCCTCGCTCATGAGGTGGACACGTGATAGGGGGGTGGTCTACAGCCGTTAACCCCCCATACCTCCCTCTCTACACTTGAATAATACCGAATTTCCCTGAACTCAACTCCCTCCTGTAATTTCCTTTACAGACCTGATACAGCGATCAGAATGACAACAATGGCTAGCATATGTCAGTGGCTGTCCAACGACACCCAACACGACTGTGGAAAAGTTTATATTCAGAAAGTTGAATCACGGTGCACATCACTGGTGCACTATGCAATTTCGTACTTCATTCAGTGCACGAGAGAGCAGGAAAAATATGTCTCCTGACACTGAGAGTGAAATATCATCCTTGTACACCTAAGAGTGAGATACCATCCTTGTAAACCCGAGAGTGAGATACGACCTTTGTACGTCTGAGAGTGAGATACCATCCTGGTTCTGGTGAGAATGAGATACCATCCTTGCACACCAAAGAGTGAGATACCGTCCTTTTACATGTTAGATAGCGATGCCATGCTTGTTCACCTGAGAGTGAGATAACATCCTTGTACACCTGAAAGTGAGCTACGACCCTTGTACACCTTTGAGTGAGATACCATCCTGGTTCACCTGAGAATGATATACCATCCTTGTATAACTGAGAGTGAGATACCATCCTTGTGCACCTGAGAGTGAGATAGCAACCTTGTACAGCTGAGTGTGAGGTACCATCTTTGTTAACTTCAGAGTGAGATACCATCCTTGTACACCTGAGAGTCAGATTAGATCCTTGTTTAATTGAGAGTGGGATACCATTATTGTATATCTACCAGTGAGACACCATCCTTGAACAGCTGCGAGTGAGATACCATCCTTGCTCACCTGAGAGTGAGATACCATCCTTGTACAGCTGCCTGTGAGGTACCATCCATGTACACCTGAGAATGAGATACCATCCGTGTGCAGCTACCAATGGAATACCATCCATGTGCAGCTACCAGTGAAATATCATCGTTGTACATTCGAGAGTGAGATACCATCCTAGTACAACTGAGAGTGAGATACAATCCTTGTTCACCTGATAGTTAGATATCATCCTTGTACACCTGAGAACGAGATACCATCCTTTTACACCTGAGAGTGAAATACCATTCCTCTACTCCTGAGAGTGAGATACCATCCTAGTTCACCTGCGAGTGAGATACCATCCTTGTACACCTGAATTTGAGATACCATCCTCGTTCACCTAAGAATGAGATACCATCCTTATTCACCTGTGAATGAGATACTATGATTGAACTTTTGAGAATGAGATATCATCCTTGTACACCTGAGAGTGAGATTCCATCCTTGTACACCTGAAAGTAAGATACCATCCTTGACTATTTGAGAGTGAGATACCCATCCTTGTACACCTGAGAGTGAGATACGACCCTTGTACACCTTTGAGTGAGATACTATCCTGGTTCACCTGATAATTAGATACCATCCTTTTATAACTGAGAGTGAGATAACATCCTTGTGCACCAGAGAGTGAGATTACATCCTTGTACATCTAAGTGTGAGATACCATCCAGTTTCACCTGAGAGTGATATACCGTTTTTGTTCTCTTGAGAGTGAGATACCATCCTTGTACACCTGAGAGTCATATTAGATCCTTGTTTAATTGAGAGTGAGATACCAATATTGTACATCTACCAGTGAGACACCATCCTTGAACAGCTGCGTGTGAGATACCATCCTTGCTCACCTAAAAGTTAGACACCATCCTTGAACAGTTGCGTGTGAGATACCATCCTTGTATACCTGGGAGTGAGGTACCATCCTTGTACACATGAAAGTGAGATACTATCCTTGTTCATCTGAGTGTGATATACCATCATTGTTCAACTGAGGGTGAGATACCATCTTTATGCACCTGAGAGTGAGATACCATCCTTGTTCTCATGAGAGTGAGATACTATCCTTGTACACCTAAGAGTGAGGTACCATCATTGTACACTTGAGAGTGAGATAGCATCCATGTTCACCTAAGAGTGAGGTACCATCCTTGTACAGCAGCCAGTGATATACCATCCTTGTCCACCTGAGTGTACATACCTAATTGTGCTTGCGGGGGTTGAGCTTTGGCTCTTTGGTCCCGCCTCTCAACTGTCAATCAACTGGTTTACAGATTCCTGAGCCTACTGGGCTCTATCATATTTACATATGAAACGGTGTATGGAGTCAGCCTCCATCACATCATTTCCTAGTGCATTCCATTTATTAACTACTCTGACACTGAAAAAATTCTTTCTAACGTCTCTGTAGCTAATCTGAGTACTTAGTTTCCACCTGTGTCCCCTTGTTCGTGTACCTTCTGTGCTGAAAATTTTGTCTTTGTCCAACTGTCAATTCCCCTGAGAATTTTGTAGGTGGTTATCATGTCTCCCCTTAGTCTTCTGTTTTCCACGGATGTGAGTTTCAGCTCCTTTAGCCTTTCCTCGTAGCTTAGTCATCTCAGTTCCGGGACGAGCCTGTGGCATACCGCTGGATCTTCTCTAACTTTGTCTTGTGTTTAATTTGGTATGGACTCCAGGCTCGAGCTGCATACTCCAGGATTTGTCTTACATAAGTGTATACAGGGTTTGAACGATTCCTAACACAAGTTTCTAGAGGCAGTTCCTATGTTGGCCAGTCTAACATATGCCGCTGATGATATTCTTGATGTGGCTTCTGGGACAGGTTCGGTGTGATATCACCCCCAGATCTTTCTCTCTATTTGACTCTTGCAGGATTTCACCTCCCAATGATACCTTGTGTTCTGCCTCCTGCTCCCTTCGTCTTATTTCATTACCTTACACTTTCCCGAGTTGAACTTTAGGCAGCCATTTTCTAGACCATTCCTCCAGTTTTCCAGGTCATCCTGTAGTCTCTGTCTATCTTCATCCGTCTTGATTCTTCTCATAATTTTTGGATCATCAGCAAACATTGAGAGGACGAGTCTATACCCTCCGGAAGATCGTTTACATATATTAGAAACAGGATGGGTCCAAGTACTGAGCCCTGTGGGACTGCGCTGGTGACATCTCGCCNAATAGACAGGAATTTCCTAACACAGCATGTGAAGGAAGACACAGGGAAAGAGGAGGAGATGCACCGAGCCTATTAGACCTGATTTTCACCCAGAACGTAGAAGAATATCGAGAATTTGGAGCATGAAATACCTCTAGGGGCCAGTGACCATTGTGTCCTAGTCTTTGACTACATGATGGAATTCAAACTTATGACCATGGGACAAGAGATCTGGGAAAGGAGAGTTGACTACAGGAAAGGGGACTATAGGAGGATAAGGGACTATCTGGGAGAAGTGCAGTGGGAGGAAGAAATTAGAGGAAAAACAGTCCAAGATATGATGGACCTAGTCATACAGAAATGCCAAGAGGCCGAAGAGAGATTTATACCAACAGTAAAGGGAAAAAATAAGAAGGAATATAATAACCCATGGTTTAATAGACAGTGTCAGGAAGCAAAATGGCCAGCAGGCGGGAGTGGAGGAAGTACAGAAGACAAAGGACAGAGGACAACAGGATCAGATGCAACAGAGCTAGGAACGATTACATTAACATAAGACGAACATCGGAAAGGGACTATGAGAACGATATTGCAATCAAAGCGAAAAAAACAACCTAAGCTACTACACAGTCATATAAGAAGAAAAATGTCGGTGAACGACCAAGTGACAAGACTAAGGAAGGCAGAGGGGGCATATACTGAAAGTGACAAGGAAATCTGTGAGGCACTGAATGCCAGTTTCCATGGAGTGTTCACTACCGAGCCTGAGCAGCTCCCATTGTTGGAAGGGGTTACCCTAGATGAAAGACTATCAGATATAGAGGTGACAGCAGAGGAGGTAATGAAACAGTTGACAACTCTAGATGCATCTAAAGCAGTAGGACCAGACAAAGTATCACCGTGGATACTAAAAGAAGCAGCGCAGGCCCTCAGCGTGCCTCTGGCAATGATCTTTAATGAGTCACTTATGTCGGGAGAATTGCCCAGTTGCTGGAAGAAGGCAAATGTCGTGCCGATCTTCAAGAAAGGCGATAGGGAGGAGGCACTTAACTATAGACCTGTATCACTGACAAGCATCCCCTGTAAAATACTGGAAAGAATAATTAGGCTACGACTGGTTGCACACCTGGAGAACATTAGGTTTGTGAACAAACATCAACATGGGTTCTGGACAGGGAAATCGTGCCTAACAAACCTTCTGGAATTCTATGATAAAATAACGAGGATAAGACAGGACAGAGATGGTTGGGCAGACTGCATATTTCTGGACTGCCAAAAAGCCTTTGATACAGTACCGCACATGAGACTGCTGTTCAAACTCGAGAGGCAGGCGGGGGTAGGGGAAAGGTCCTAGCATGGATAAGGAACTACCTAACAGGAAGGAGCCAAAGAGTTACGGTAAGGGGCGAGAAGTCGGACTGGCGAACAGTAACAAGTGGAGTACCACAAGGATCGGTGCTGGGACCAATTCTATTTCTTGTATATGTTAACGACATGTTTACGGGTGTAGAGTCCTACATGTCGATGTTTGCGGATGACGCAAAGTTGATGAGAAGAGTTGTGACAGATGAGGATTGCAGGATCCTCCAAGAGGACCTGAACAGGTTGCAGAGATGGTCAGAGAAATGGCTACTGGAATTCAACACGAGCAAATGTAAAGTTATGGAAATGGGACTAGGAGATAGGAGACCAAAGGGACAGTACACAATGAAGGGGAACAGCCTACCTGTGACGACGCGCGAAAGAGACCTGGGTGTGGACGTAACACCTAATCTATCTCCTGAGGCACATATAAATAGGATAACGACAGCAGCGTACTCTACACTGGCAAAAGTTAGAACATCATTCAGAAACCTAAGTAAGGAGGCATTTAGGGCGCTTTACACTGCCTACGTGAGGCCAGTCTTAGAGTATGCCGCCTCATCATGGAGTCCCCATCTGAAGAAGCATATAATGAAACTGGAAAAGGTTCAGAGGTTTGCAACGAGACTCGTCCCAGAGCTACGAGGGATGGGGTATGAGGAGCGCCTGAGGGAACTGTGCCTTACGACACTAGAAAGAAGAAGGGAGAGGGGGACATGATAGGAACGTATAAAATACTCAGAGGGATTGACAGAGTGGACATAGACGAAATGTTCACACGGAATAGTAACAGAACGAGGGGACATAGATGGAAGTTGGAAACTCAAATGAGTCACAGAGATGTTAGGAAGTTTTCTTTTAGCGTGAGAGTAGTGGGAAAATGGAATGCACTTAAGGAACAGGTTGTGGAAGCAAATACTATTCATAATTTTAAAACCAGGTATGATAGGGAAATGGGACAGGAGTCATTGCTGTAAACAACTGATGCTCGAAAGGCGGGATCCAAGAGTCAATGCTCGATCCTGCAGACACATATAGGTGAGTACACACACACACACACACACACACACACACACACACACACACCACACCACACACACACACACACACACACAACACACACACACACACAGATCATACCTCACACAGTGTGTTGTGAGGTATGAGCTACGAGGAGCGACTGCAGGAATTAAACCTCACTTCGTTGGAAGACAGAAGAGTTAGGGGGGACATGATCACCACATTGAAGATTCTCAGGGGAATCGACAGGGTTGATAAAGACAGGTTGTTTAACACAAGGGGCACACGCACTAGGGGACACAGGTGGAAACTGAGTGCCCAAATGAGCCACAGAGATATTAGAAAGAACTTTTTTAGTGTCAGAATGGTTGACAAATGGAATGCATTAGGAAGCGATGTGGTGGAGGCTGACTCCATACACAGTTTCAAGTGTAGATATGATAGAGCCCAATAGGCTCAGGAAACTGTACACCAGTTGATTGACGGTTGAGAAGCGGGACCAAAGAGCCAGAGCTCAACCCCGCAAGCACAACTAGGTGAGTACAACTAGGTGAGTACACACACACACACACACACCAGAGTTCAGCCCGTGACAGCTGGCTAACTCCAAGGTACCTATTTAGTGCTAGGTAACAGGGGCATTCAGGGTGAAAAAAACTTTGCCCATTTGTTTCTGCCTGGTGCGGGAATCGAACCCTTGCCACAGAATTACGAGTCTTGCGCGCTATCCACCAGGCTACCAGGCCCTGTGTATTGAGTAGGACCTGTGTGTTGAGTAGGACCTGCATGTTGAGTAGGACCTGTGTGTTGTGTAGGGACTGTATGTTGTTGGGTCTGTGTGTTGTGTAGGACCTGTGTCTTGTAGGACCTGTGTGTTGAGTAGGGCCTGTGTGTTGTGTAGGGCCTGTGTGTTGTGTAGGGCCTGTGTGTTGTGTAGGGCCTGTGTGTTGTGTAGGGCCTGTGTGTTGTGTAGGGCCTGTGTGTTGTGTAGGGCCTGTGTGTTGTGTAGGGCCTGTGTGTTGTGTAGGGCCTGTGTGTTGTGTAGGGCCTGTGTGTTGTGTAGGGCCTGTGTTTTGTAGGGCCTGTGTTTTGTGTAGGGCCTGTGTTTTGTAGGGCCTGTGTGTTGTGTAGGGCCCGTGTGTTGTGTAGGGCCTGTGTGTTGTGTAGGGCCTGTGTGTTGTGTAGGGCCTGTGTGTTGTGTAGGGCCTGTATGTTGTGTAGGACCTGTGTGTTGTGTAGGGCCTGTATGTTGTGTAGGGCCTGTGTGTTGTGTAGGACCTGTGTCTTGTAGGACCTGTGTGTTGTGTAGGCCTGTGTTTTGTAGGCCTGTGTTTTGTGTAGGGCCTGTGTTTTGTAGGGCCTGTGTGTTGTGTAGGGCCTGTGTGTTGTGCAGGGCCTGTGTGTTGTGTAGGGACTGTGTTTTGTAGGGCCTGTGTGTTGTGTAGGACCTGTGTGTTGTGTAGGGCCTGTGTGTTGTGTAGGGCCTGTGTGTTGTGTAGGACCTGTGTGTTGTGTAGGGCCTGTGTGTTGTGTAGGACCTGTGTGTTGTGTAGGGCCTGTGTGTTGTGTAGGGACTGTGTTTTGTAGGGCCTGTGTGTTGTGTAGGGACTGTGTTTTGTAGGGCCTGTGTGTTGTGTAGGGACTGTGTTTTGTAGGGCCTGTGTGTTGTGTAGGGCCTGTGTGTTGTGTAGGGACTGTGTTTTGTAGGGCCTGTGTGTTGTGTAGGGCCTGTGTGTTGTGTAGGGACTGTGTTTTGTAGGGCCTGTGTGTTGTGTAGGACCTGTGTGTTGTGTAGGACCTGAGTGTTATAGGACCTGTGTGTTGTTTAGGATCTGTATGTTGTAGAACCTGTGTGTTGTTGAACCTGTGTGTTGTGTAGGACCTGTGTGTTGTGTAGGGCCAGTGTGTTATAGGACCTGTGTGTTGTGTAGGTCCTGTGTACTCACCTAATTGTACTCACCTAATTGTGCTTGCGGGGGTTGAGCTTTGGCTCTTTGGTCCCGCCTCTCAACTGTCAATCAACTGGTGTACAGATTCCTGACTGGTGTACAGATGCCTGATGTAGGACCTGTGTGTTGTGTAGTCTTGTGTGTTGCAGGACCTGTGTGTTGTGTAGGGCGTGTATGTCGTGTAGGACCTGTATGTTGAGTAGGACTTGCTCCATTGCAGGTGCGGAATTGCTCCGTCTCCCTTGGTTCTACATATATATATATATATATCTGCATTTGGGAGGCAGAATCTATCCTGGATGTTTGGCTCGAGGCAGTTCTTCCCATAAAACATATGGTGTGTAAGGCATCTTCTTTAGAGATTTTGCCAATTGCCCTGACGAGTTGTGTCTGTAGACATTTCGAACGTATTGTTTTTATACGTCTCGTGTGATTTTATAAATATCATCGTTGTCTCTCCCTCTCTCAATTTCGCATTAGCAAGTGTCGCAACAAGACTCACGTCTTGATGGATTTGAAGGTTTACAATAGTAAATACCTCAGTAGCAGCCGTTCGTTTTTGACCTGGTCAAGGATTGAAACATTACCTGGAGGTACAGCGTCCCATCTGCCTTCTTTTGGCAATCTACCACTGTTCCTTCATAGCTGGCTAAACTCTCGCACGCTTACTATATGTCTGGGTAATGTTTTCTCTGCAATTTTTTAACAGAAGGAAGGTGTTCTCCAAGATAGAGTTGTAAGCACTACTTTTCCTTGCTTGTCCTTTATGATCTCCCTTCATATCTTCCCTTCATCTAGATTGTTTGCTGTACTTTGTGGAAGATCTCACTAGCTGCTGTCGTGGCGATGGTTTCTACCTAATACAGCGGTAAACTCTAACTTACAATCAATAACATTCCGTTCTGGGCTATCAGTCATGAGTACAAGTTCTCCAGAACTAAGAATTTGTATTATGACTTTTGCTTTGAATCATGTCCTTCTTCGTCCGTCCATGTTGTTCTTTGTAAATCACCCTTGTGTATAGTGATAATACTTGGGAGTGATCTTTGACACCTGCTTGTCTTGCTCCAACCATATTAGTTAACTCTGAATTAAGTGCTTCAAGGCCCGTTCCTTAAGTCTAGCCCCATACTTCTTGGGGGACCGATAGGTACACTCTCCTCTAGTGCAATTCTCTCTTACGTTTAACTAGACTATGGATGCCAAGTGTATTGTTCTGCTTTACCCACTACCCTTCGTCGTCTTGATGCTCTGCATCATGCAGGCTCTATGTCTAGTCTAACTGCACGTCTAGCCTGACTGTATGTCTAGCCAGACTGTACGTCAATCCTGACTGTATGTCTAGCCTAACTGTATGTCTAGCCTGACTGTATGTCTAGCCTAACTGTATGTCTAGCCTGACTGTATGTCTAGCCTGATTGTATATCTAGCCTAACTATATGTGTTGCCTGACTGTATGTCTAGCCTGACTGTATGTCTAGCCTGACTGTATGTCTAGCCTAACTGTATGTCTAGCCTGATTGTATGTCTAGTCTGACTGTATGTCTAGCCTGACTCTATGTCTAGCCTGACTCTATGTATAGCCTGACTCTATGTCTAGCCTGACTGTATGTCTAGCTTGACTGTATGTCTAACCTCACTGTATGTCTAGCCTAACTGTATGTCTAGCCGCATTGTATGTCTATCCTGACTATATGTCTAGCCTGACCATGTCTAGCCTGACTGTATGTTTAGCCTGACTGTATGTCTAGCCTGATTGTATGTCTAGCCTGACTGTATGTCTACCCTAACTGTACATCTAGCCTAACTGTATGTCTAGTCTGACTGTATGTCTAGCCTGACTGTATGTCTAGCCTGACTGTATGTCTAGCCTGATTATATGTCTAGCCTGACAATATGTCTAGCCTGACTATGTCAGCCTGACTTTATGTTTAGCCTGACTGTATGTCTAGCCTGATTGTATGTCTAGCCTGACTGTATGACTACCCTCACTGTAAGTCTAACCCTAATTGTATGTCTAGCCTGACTGTATGTCTAGCCTGACTGCATGCCTAGCCTGACTGTATGTCTAGCCTGACTGTATGTCTAGCCTGACTGTCTAACCTAACTGTATGTCTAGCCTAACTGTATGTCTAGCCGCATTGTATGTCTAGCCTGACTATATGTCTAGCCTGACTATGTCTAGCCTGACTGTATGTTTAGCCTGACTGTATGTCTAGCCTGATTGTATGTCTAGCCTGACTGTATGTCTACCCTAACTGTACGTCTAGCCTGATTGTATGTCTAGCCTGACTGTATGTCTAGCCTGACTGTATGTCTAGCCTGACTGTATGTCTAGCCTGACTGTATGTCTAGCCTGACTGTGTGTCTAGCCTGACTGTATGTCTAGCCTGACTGTATGTCTAGCCTGTCTATGTCTAGCCTGTCTATGTCTAGCCTGACTGTATGTTTAACCTGACTGTATGTTTAGCCTGACTGTATGTCTAGCCTGACTGTATGTCTTGCCTGACTGTATGTCTAGCCTGACTGTATGTCTAGCCTGAGTGTATGTCTAGTTTGATTGCCTAACTCTGTCATTAGACATACAACCCAGTGGGTACACTCTCCAAGAGTGGCGTGAGCTCGATGTTTAATGAACGATATCAGCTTTAATTCAACGTTGCATCAATGCTGACAACGTTGATTCACGTTGCTCTAGGATATTTTGCCCACCGGTTGGCAACATAACTTGCATGGCCAAATAATAGTGCAACAGAGTTCCTTTCATTTCGGCGTCATTATGCGGGGCCGAAAGGACGACGCATTTAGACATCAAATAAACTTAAAATTCCACTAGTTTTTGGACCATCATACTGAGTCCAAAGAATATTATTTAGACAAAATTTTGCCTGCTAGAATGTATGTTTGTGCTCTCTCATTGTTTTCCAGAGTGATATTTAGAACTCATTGTTCTCTCTCATTGTCTACCAGAGTGATATTTAGAACTCTTTGTGCTCTCTCTTTGTCTACCAGAGGGATATTTAGAACTCATTGTACTCTCTTATTGTCTACCAGAGTGATATTTAGAACTTTTAAATATTCTGACATTGTGCTATACAGTCTATCTGTCTTGGTGCCTTCTTTTGATAATTACTTACTTCAAGGATGAGGACTCATTGTTTTCTAAGTTGTGTGACGGTGTTCCCCCCCTTCTAATTCTCCCACGCCTGCTGTAAGAGTCATGTCCACTATTCCCG
>WNGS01168665.1:0-10388 GCA_020271785.1 Procambarus virginalis | reverse complement strand
TTACATAGAAGTAATCATGAAATGATAGCAGGATTTGTTCATGGGTCAAGATAACTCTACTAATCCATATAGAGCTATTGTGTCCATACTAGCATCATTGTACAGTATAAAGCCAGACAATAGTTAAAATCAACATTATGATAACCGCGTTACACATTAAATAAGCGTGTGATGATAATGCACTTTAAAGTAAAGATTGATATAAAAGGTGGGTTGTGTCGCTAGCTAAAATAGAGAAATCACATTATCGCGATATATCAGTGAGAAAATCCACAGGAGCCATGATGAGGATTCGAACCTATGCGTTAAGTGTTCATAGATGCACTCTAAACGACTATGCAACGACATGGTAAAAAAATTGCATCCTGGGGTACTACTGCACCCACTAGGATTCCCGAGGCTTCCGCTGAAGTCGAACCAGAGTCTCTCACAATTTTCCCTGTGCACTCTGGCTCTGTTGTCCAGTAATTCTACCTCTGATGCCCCTACAGTATTTCAATACACAGAATGTTTCATAGTGAATGCAGTAGTACCCCAGGTTTGCAGCTCTTACCATGGTTATGTTAATAGTCAATAGAGCGTGCATCTGGGAATACCACCAGCGCATAGTTTCGAAACATCACGGCTCCTGTGGATTTTCCTCGATGGCTAAACTTCGGCTCTTCTATTTGATGCTATCCGTGCAGAATGCAGTGTGTTGAGGGGGGTACATACTGATATAAAAATGTGCTGTTATATGTGGTGATGCAATAAATTTAAGACTGTCAATTTGAGCTCATACTAACAGCAACAAGTATATGCTTTTCTCATAGCAAGTTATGATGATGATTGGTAGGAATATTGTCATCATAGTATGTTCCATATGAAAATGGTTCATCTCATAAATGCAAGTTAGATATTTCCAACAGGCAGGGTCCTCTACATTTATGGACATTTCCTAATATCTAATGATATTAGATATTAAGATCTAATGATATTAGATATCATTATAATATATCTAATGATCTCTATATCTATAATATCTATATAAGAGTCTATGATATATATATATATATGATATATATATATATATATATATATATATATCACTACGAAGTCACTGAAGTTATCAGCCGTCCGGACGACACACGCACAGCACCCGACTTCAGAGCTCTTGAAGTTCACAACACTGTCAATTCCCTCGTCGTCTAGATATACGCTAGGTATTTGGGAAGACTTCTCGACGTGCTTGCATCCAACTGTTGACTCGTGGGTTCCACGAAGGTGGGGTTACTGTCAAACTTGACGGGATCGTCGATCACACGTTCAACCTGGTTGACAAGGCTGTCAACCGGTTCACTCACGGTGGATGGCCCGGCCACTAAGCTGTCTCTATACTGGTGAACTGCCAACGACGACACACGTCGATGCCCGGCCCACTTCTCCCAACGCACCTGTCCCTGAGCACTTGTTGCTCAATATTTGTCAATTCCTTATCTGAGCCAATTCTGGGTTGCAGGAAGACCTCACAGAAGGCGTGCCAACAACTGGAGACGCTAAATCCACCGGAGTTCGGTAAATCCGTCACTCTGACAGGATGACCGATCACATGTCCTGCCTCTCGGACGTGTCGTGAAAGACTGATCTCGCCTGGCGCCAACCGGGCGGACCCCCTATGCCTATGTGACGCCACTTTTCCCCAAGTTGGTTCTCATTGGCTCCCAGTGCCACGTCGCTGACGGTGACCAATCTGTCGCCACTGACCTCACACAGTTTTGGCGGGAAGACAGACTCGCCAGCGCCATATTTGGCTCCCTAAAGGGCCTATCCCACAGGCCAAAATACCACATTTTCTCACATTTCTCGGCTCATCGAGAATACTGTCTCTCCCCACATGTTCAATTGTTGCCTGCAATGTAGAGAACGCTCGGGATTAGTGACATGACTTCTACAGCAGGCGTGGGAGAATTAGAAGGGTGGGAACACCGTCACACCAGTATGATGGTCAAGTGGATTAAGGCGTCCTGTAGATACCAGTTGCGTTGCTCCGGGAGTATGGGTTCGAGTCGCTTCTGGGGTGTGAGTCTTCTTTTGCATATAGTCCTGGGGACCATTCAGGCTTGTTCGCATGTGTTATATATATATATATATATATATATATATATATATATATATATATATATATATATATATATATGTCTCATGAATTATGATCGTATATTCAGTATTTACTATGTTCTTATTTAGGGCTTCTATCCCTGTAACTATTTTCCTAGCATCAGGGCTTAGCTGAAAGAGGAGTTCTCTAAAACTCCTTTTCGATATTTCAAGGTGAAGAAAAAAGTGAATTACTATAGAATGTATTACACTTATTTAAAAATTGCTACAACGTTTCAAACTTCCATGGTTCATTCTCAAGTGAAAAGAAATTAAAGGACTCGTTGATTTATAACCGCACGGGGTCAGGTGATATGACAAGTACAATAAAGGTAAAAACAAGGGGATACATGGGGATAAATGGGGGGACGAAGCAATAAGAACATAAGAATAAAGGTAACTACAGAAGGCCTATTGGCCTATGCGAGACAGCTCCTATCTATAACCATCCAATCCACTACATGTTAAAATTAATCAGGTGTAATTGGCCTGTTATGTGAACAGTGTCTTCTGTGTTGGCATGTTATGTCCTGGTCTTGTCCTTACTCTCATGGTGGGTAGAGAAAATAATTCCGTGATTTGGGTGTTCGTGGTAGGTTGTTCTATTCTTATGTGAATTGCTTCAAGAGTTTGTAATCCTCTAGCATTTTGGGTTTGTCTATTATACAGGTATTTTTGTTGAACATTTCTCTTGTTAGCGTGATTTCATGGGCTTGTCTCATTTGATTCCTAGGGCACCGGATTGAGATGACAGGTCAGACGGCTCGTCAGCTTGGTCGAGGTCATACCCTATGTACTTAGACTGAAGGTTGCATCCTTTGTGGGGGCAAGTATACATGTACACTTGCCCCAACGCTTACTGCTGTAGAGGGTTCTTCGTCAGCTTCGGCTGTTTTGATAAGGAGTTCGGAAGTCTTCTTAGTTTTGTTCACTGTGCTGGTTAATTTGTAATATAATTTTATTGGAGGTATTGTGGTTTCTGTTCAAGGTTCTGGATTATACCAACGGTCAAAGTGTCTTCTTATAGCAGACTTTATTTCCGTGTTGCTATATCCGGTGTTCACCAATACCTGTGTTATTCCTACAAACTCTCTACTCACTTTGCTCCATTGAGTAGTGGGTAAGCGCTCGACGACTACAAGCATTGAGAACACTGGCTTTGTATCTTTTGGAGCACTCACTTCTACCATTCAGATATAATCCTATGTTGGTGGGCTTAGTATATACGTTGGTGCTTAAAGAGGTTCCTGTTTTTGTTATTAGTACATCCAAGAATAGCAGATTGTTTTTATCTAGATGGCATTTTAGATCAATTAGTTCGTCTGAGTCTGTTAATATGACGAATATGTCATCTACAAAGGCAATATACTGTGGTTTTGTCTGCTACTGATGACTCTGTCTTCGATGATTCCCATATAAAAATTAGCAAATTAAGATACCAAGGGGAGCTCATTGCTACTCCGTCTATTTGTAGATACGTTTTGGAAACCTTCAACAAAGTTTATCGTGGTTGTGGCGAGAGATAAGTTTCATGTGTGGCTCAACAAGCACATGAGCAACCTTTAACCCATGAATGGTAAACATATTTCTTTATGTAATACAGGAAATGCTGCCTTTTCTTACACTAGTTTCACCTTTATTTACTAAAAAAAATATTTTGTTCATGTTTAATATTTAATTCATGTATATTATACATACAAATTGTAAATGTTGTGACTGTCCTTGTAAGATAGGTGTGCGAAACATTTACTTTTATTATGATCTTGCTAAAAATTGTTTTATAGCCCTGTTTGCTAAATGATGTCTTCAGTAATACTGTTTTTATGTTAAATTATATTTTGGTACTTTATGCATAATACATCAACTAAATGGAAAATGCTGCTGAATAGGCGTGTGAAGGACACACGCAATATTTAATTAATATACCAATTTTTTCTAATAAAATTAGAGGCATCAAAATACCCTCTTTATCGAATGCATCTGTATTACAGTAGAATTTGCATTAAATATCACTGAAGTACAAAAAGGTGAGAACAACCTAGGCAAGTACAACAACATGAGTGCAACCTTGGGAGCCGGTCGGCGGGTGGACAGCACACTGGACTTGTGATCCTGTGGTCCCTGGGTTCAATCCGGCAGGGAGCCGGCGAGAAACAATGGGCAGAGTTTTCTTTCACCCTAGGCCCCTTTTACCTAGCAGTTAAATAGGTACCGGGGTGTTAGTCAGCTGTCACGGCTGCTTCCTGGGGGTGGAGGCCTGGTCGAGAACCGGGCCGCGGGGACACTAAAGCCCCGAAATCATCTCAAGATAACCTCAAGAAGAGAGTATATGTAGCTAGGTGAGTACACCTTGGTGAAAACTGCTAGATGTGAGTACCAGTAGGTGAGTACAACTTGGTGAGTGCATGTAGGTGAGTTCAACTCATCAACACCTCAGAACTACAGAAGTCAAGGAAGAGGAGGGGGAAGGGGAGTAGGAAGGGCATCCATACTGCACATAGGGAGGAGGAGGTCGAGGAGGAAGGAGGTGTAGGTCGAGAAGGAAGGAGGAGGGCGAGGAAGAAGGAGGAAGAAAGCGAGGTGGAAAGAAGAGGAGGGCGAGGAGTAAGGAAGAGGGGAGAGAAGAGAAGGAGGAGGAGGAGGGCGAGGAGGAAGGAGGAGGAGGCGGGCGAAGAGTAAGGAGGAGGGCGAAGAGGAAGGAGGAGGAGGGCGAGTAGTAAGGAGGAGGTCGAGGAGGAAGGAGGAGGCAAAGAGGAAGGAGAAGGAGGGCGAGGAGTAATGAAGAGGGTTGAGGAGGAACGAGGAGAAGGAGGGCGAGGAGGAAGGGGAGGAGGAGGAGGGAGAGGTGGAAGGAGGAGGTGGGCGAGGAGGAAGGAGGAGAGAGGGCGAGGAGGAAGGAGGAGGAAGGGCAAGGAGGAAGGAGGAGGATTGCAAGGAGGAAGGAGGAGGAAGGAGGAAGGAGAGAGGAGGCAGGAGGAGGGCATTGTAGGAAGGAGGAGAGAAAGTATTTATTTAAGTTACTAACAGTTGTTAGTTTTGCTGTTGAGGAGATCTTGCTCTCCTCCTTTGCAGAAATGAACCTCCTAATCCATTCATTCGCTTTATATATTCCTCCTTTGCAATGCTCAATCCTCAGCCGGGAGGCAAGCAGAAAAGCGGGGAAGGAGCTGCAGAAGAAGGAAGAGAGACAAAGACTCCGGAAACGAGAAAGAAGAAGAGACGGGACGAAGAGAACGAGGAGACGACGGGCAGCAGAACACGAGGAAGAAGAAGAGAAGAAGGAGCTGATAGGGGAAAACAGAGCAGGGAGAAGAGAAAGAATACTACGCAGCCAGCAGATAATGAAGAGTGAAGAAGCATATACGGACCTTCGACGAATCATCTACTTACCCCTGCCCTCCTCCCTCTCCTTACTCTCGCAACCCACTCCTCGCCCTCCTCTTCTTTCCCCTCCTCGCTTTCTTCTCCTTTTCTCGCCTCCTCCTTCTCTAGACCTACACTCCTTCCCCGACTCCGCCTCCCTATGTGCAGTATGGATGCCCTGCCATATCCCCTTCCCCCTCCTCTCTTGACTCTGTAGTTGAGTGTGTTGCATGGTGAGTTGTACTCCCTACTGCACTCACAAGTTGTACTCACCTACTTGTATCCATCTAGCAGTGTTTACCAAGGTGTACTCACCTAGCTACATATACTCTCTCTTGAGGTTATCTTGAGATGATTTCTGGGCTTTGTGTCCCCGCGGCCCGTTCCCCAACCAGGCCTCCACCCCCAGGTAACAAGCAGGTCGTGGACAGCTGATACACCAGGTACTATTTAACTGCTAGGTGGTAACAGGCCTAGAGGTGAAGAACTTGCCATTGTTTCTCACGGCGCATGGGATTGAACAGTGCAACAGGATCAAGTCCAGTGTGCTGTCCACCCGGCCGACCGGCTCCCAAGTTGCACTCATTTTGTTGTACTTCCAGTTGTTCTCACCTTTTTTACTTCAGTGATATTTTATGGCAAATTCTAACTGTAATAAGATGCATTCGATTAAAGATGGTATTTTGATGCACTCTAAATTTTTATTAGAAAAAATGGTATTAAAATTAAATATTGCGTTTTCTTCCACGCCTATCAAGCAGCATTTTCCAGTTTATGTTGCTGTATATGCCATAAAGTAACAAAAATATAATTTAAACATAAAAACAGTATTAATGAATAATCATTTAGCAAGGGCTATAAAAACAATTTAGCAAATCATATAAAAAGTCAATGTTTCGCCCCTACATTACAAGTAAGTCAAAACATATATACAATTTGTATGTATAATATACATGAATTAAATATTTTAAAAATTAACAAAATATTTTTTTTTTTTTTTAGTAAATAAAGGTGAAACAAGTGTAAGAAAAGGCAGCATTTCCTGTATTACATAAAGAAATATGTTTACCATTCATGGGTTAAAGGTTGCTGATGTGCCTGTTGAACCACACATGCAACTTATCTCTACCCCACATATGTGAAGCCTTTGAAGGTTTCCAAAACGTATCTACAAATAGACGGAGAATTAGCAATGGGCTCCCCTTTAGGAGCTTTATTTGCTTTAATTTTTTAATAGTGGAACTCATCGAACAGGTCATCCGTAAGCAGACCAAAAACCAAAAGTATACTGCCGTTATTAGATGGACAGATCGTCCATATTAACAGACTCGACTAAAAATAATTGATCTAAATGCATCTAGAGAAAAACAATATGCTATTCTTGGATGTACTAATAACAAAAAGGAACCTCTTTAAGCAACCCACGTATATACTAAGCCACCAACATAGGATTATATTGAATGGTAGAAGTGAGTGCTCCAAAGATACAAGGCATTGTTCTCAATGCTTATATTCGGCGAGCGCTTACCCACTGCTCCGAATGGACAAAGTGAGTAAGCGTTTTTAGGAATCACACAGTATGGGGACAACGGGTTAGCAACACGGAAATAAACGCTGCTATAAGAGACACTTTGACCTTTTGGTATAATCCAGAACCTAGAACCAGAAAACCACAATACCTCCAATAAAAATTATATTAAAAATTACCATGACAGTGAAAAAAAAATAAGAAGACTTACGAAAAACTCCTTATCAAAAACAGCCCGAAGCTGACGAAGAACCCTCTACAGCAGCAAGAGTTTTATACATGTACACTTGCCCCCAACCAACGTGATGCAACCTTCAGTCTAAGTACATAGGTATGACCTCGACCCAAGCTGACGAGGCGTTGACATGTATCTTCAATCGGTGCCCTAGAATCAAATGAGACAAGGCGGACATCACGTAACACGAGAAATGTTCAAAAATACCTGTATTAGACAAAAAAAAACCCAAAATGCTAGCGGATTAAAATTCTTGAAGCAATTCAAATAAGAATAGAACAAACTACCACCCTACGAACAACCAAATCACGGAATTATTTCTATACCCACCATGAGAGCAAGGACAAGACCAGGACATAACAATGCCAAACAGAAAGAATGTTTAACTACAGGCCAATTAACACCTGATTAATTTTAAATTTGTAGTGGATTGGATATGGTTATAGATAGGAGCTGTCTCGCATTAGTCAATAGGGCCTTCTGTAGTTACCTTTATTCTTTGGCTTATGTGCTTCGTCCCCCAATTATCCAATGTTCACCCTTGTTTTTTTTATTGTTACTGTATTATCACCTGACGTAGGTATAAAATCATCGCGAAGTACTGTCTTTTCTTTTCACTGAGAATGAACCATGGAAGTTCGAAACGTGTGCAAATTGTATAAATAATCTAATCTTCTATAGTAATAACTTTTTTCTCAACCTTGGAAAATTCGAAAAGGAGTTTTAGGGAACTCCTCTTTAAGTAATCCCTGATGCTGCTAGGAAAAATAGTTACAGGATAGAATCCTAAATAAGGAACCTAGTAAATATGATCTACGATCTAAATTCAAATGAGACACTATATATATTACATATATATTATTATATCTAATCTATATAATATATTATATTATATATATATACACAGCGAAAAGCCTGAATGGTCCCAGGACGATATGCAAATGAAGAATACACCCCAGAAGCGACTAGAACCCATACTCCAGGAGCAACGCAAACTGGTATCGACAGGACGCCTAATCCACTTGACCATCATGAATGGTTTGACGGTGTTCCCAACATTCTAATGCTCCAACGCCTGCTTGAAAGATTCATTTCCACTATTCCCGAGTGTTCGCTACATTGCAGGCAAAAATTGAACATGTGTGGGAGAGAGTGGTATTCTCGAAGAGCTGAGAACTTTGAGAAAATGTAGTATTTTGGTCTGTGGGATAGGGCCTTTAGGGATCCAATATGGGGCTGGCGAGTCTGTCCTCCCGCTAAAACTGTGTGACATCAGTGACACCATATTGGTCACCGCCAGCGACGTGGCACTGGGAGCCATGGAACCAATGGGAAAAAAAGTGACGTTACATAGGCATAGGGGGTCCGCCCGTGTGGGCGCCAGGCGAGATCAGTCTTTCAGGACACGTCCGAGAGGTAGGGAGCGCGATCGGTAATCATGTCAGAGTGACGGATTTACCGAGCTCGGGTGGATTTAAGCGTCTCCACTTGTTGGCACGCACTCTGTGGGGGCTTCCTTCAACCCAGAATGGCTCAGATAAGGAATTGACAGAAATTTGAGCAGCAAGTGCTCCAGTGACTGGTGCGTTGCAAGAAGTGGCCGGGCATCGACGTGTGTCGTCGTGGCAGTTCACAGTATAAGAGACAGCTTAGTGGCCGGCCATCCACCGTGAGTGACACGGGGTTGACAGCTGTAACCAGGTTTGTGAAACGTGTGTATCGACGATCCTGTTCAAGTGTGACAGTAAACCCCCCTTCGTGGAACCTTACGAGTTAACAGTTGGATGCCAGCACGTCGATAAGTCTTCCAATACTAGCGATTATTTAGACGACGAGGGAGGGAATTGACAGTGTTGTGAGCTCAAGTGCTCTGAAGTCGAGTGCTGTTCGTGTGTCGTCCGGGACGGCTGATAACTTCCGTGCCTTCTAGTGTATATATATATATATATATATATATATATAATATATATATATATATATAATAGATCTTATATAGATATTATAGATATAGAGATCATTAGATATATTATAATGATATCTAATATCATTAGATCTTAATATCTAATATCATTAGATATTAGGAAATGTCCATAAAATGTAGAGGACCCTGCCTGTTGGAATATCTAACTTGCATTTATGAGATGAACCATTTTCATATGGAACATACTATGATGACAATATTCCTACCAATCATCATCATAACTTGCTATGAGAAAAGCATATACTTGTTGCTGTTAGTATGAGCTCAAATTGACAGTCTTAAATTTATTGCATCACCACATATAACAGCACATTTTTATATCAGTATGTACCCCCCCTCAACACACTGCATTCTGCACGATAGCATCAAATAGAAGAGCCGAAGTTTAGCCATCGAGAAAATCCACAGGAGCCGTGATGTTTCGAAACTATGCGCTGGGTATTCCAGATGCACGCTCTAATTGACTATTACATAACATGGTAAGAGCTGCAACCTGGGGTACTACTGCATTCACTATGAAACATTCTGTGTATTGAAATACTGTAGGGGCATCAGAGGTAGAATTACTGGACCAGAGCAGAGTGCACAGGGGAAAATTGTGAGAGACTCTGGTTCGACTTCAGCGGAAGCCTCGGGAATCCTAGTGGGTGCAGTAGTACCCCAGGATGCAATTTTTTTACCATGTCGTTGCATAGTCGTTTAGAGTGCATCTATGAACACTTAACGCATAGGTTCGAATCCTCATCATGGCTCCTGTGGATTTTCTCACTGATATATCGCGATAATGTGATTTCTCTATTTTAGCTAGCGACACAACCCACCTTTTAATCAATCTTTACTTTAAAGTGCAGTTATCATCACACGCTTATTTAATGTGTAACGCGGTTATCATATGTTGATTTTAACTATTGTCTGGCTTTATACTGTACAATGATGCTAGTATGGACACAATAGCTCTATATGGATTAGTAGAGTTTATCTTGACACCATGAACAAATCCTGCTATCATTTCATGATTACTTTCTATGTAAATGTGGTTATAACAATGTAGTAATGATTATAAAATTCATCATAAATACATGGTATGTATACCGGTTTTGTTCATATGATTTTCACAACTACAGTACAGTATATGATTGCAATGA
>WNGS01168664.1:60640-82005 GCA_020271785.1 Procambarus virginalis | reverse complement strand
TTGGTTTTTTTCCAACAGGGCCCTACCAAGAACATCGCATTTCGATCGCATTCATTACAAAAGGCCAAAAATTGTCGTAACAGAACTGGTGTACAAACTAGCAGACTTACCAGCACCCAAAAATGGACCCTACACAGACTGCTCAGAAACTTCCTGAAGAACAGACAAGTCACTCCTCTACTTCAAGACGAAAACGGCAGCAGTTTTCTCCCCAACAGCTGTGGCCAGATTCACGATGCCAGTTATGCAAGTACTTACGAACGTGTAATCTTTCCTCAATATGTGACGGCTTTGGTTATATTTATTAAACAGTTAACAAGCATGAGAACTTTCCAATCAACTGTTTTTATTGTTTTAAACAGCCTCCTGGTGCTTTGGAGCTCATTAACTGTTTAATAATTGTAAACAAAGCCGCCAAAGGCTGAGAAAAGATGAAGAGGTTTGTTAGTGTTTGCGTAACTGCTTCGTGAATCTTGCCCCAGGAGTCACTAAAGGGGCGTGTCTGAGCCCAGTGCTTTTCACATATTCGTAAATAACATGCCCCAACCGGAATATAGGGACACCATCATCGTCCAATTCGCAGACGAGTAACCCACGTAATAAACAATAACCCAAGTATCCAAGCAACCAAACACGCTACGGTCACACGAAAAGCGAATGTAAAACTCGCCCGGACTGTGAACTGGGAAAGGAAATGGAGTATCACCACTAACCCAGAGAAGATCTAGATGAGCACGGTCAGCTGCATGGCCTACACAATCGAAAATGAAGGTGGGGTTCGGATCAGGATGAACTCATAGCCATCTCAAATTCCAACACACTGCTCTTGTACAACTTCAACAGACTACTCAACTCCAAGGCCGCGCCTCGAGTATCCTTACATCCCCCCTGAACCTCACCAACAAGACCAACACACTGAACATCCAACGGGACAAAAAAAAAAAACTCCGCTTTGCGGCGGGCCTGTCGCTGACGGACAGGGTAAGGATAGACCAGATCCATAGAGCTCTCAAGATGATGCCAATAAATATCAGGCTCAGCTACTTGGCAAGAAAGCAGCTATACTGCATGAAACACCTGTACGACCCAGAAAATGAGGAATCCCATGAAGCAATCAACACAGCCAGAGACTATAAGATCCAGGAGCGGCCGCACAGAATCAAAAGAATCACTTCGACAAAAAGTGATCAGACACATCCACGACCAGACCTTCCCGAGACCTCAAATACTGAGCGGACTGCCAGAAGACCCAGATAAGTAATTTATTTTATATAAATATGAATCATCTGTCCATCTGACCCCATCCCACCGGATAATTCTACTCATCCCGGACCCGATTTATTACAAAAATAATAAAACCAACAATAAAAACCATTTTGTTTTGCAAGCAGTGCAGAACTTAGCCTGATGTTTCTAAGATCAGCCTCCTGAAGCCACCACCACCATCGGCTCAAAGGAAACCAGACACCACACTATCCACTCCAGCCAAAGCACCGACAACACTAGAAACACATACCCAAACTAACTCACACAAACCAACAAATAACCCACACCTCATGCCAACCCATGGTGGATAGGCCACCGAACATTCGAGCCTCCTCTCTCCACACCCAAATCCTCTTCCAGAATTGCACCTCCCCATCCTTTCCAAGTCTTTTGGACATCAACTCGGAAATCGGCTCGTGAAAGTGATTTACTGTCCCGTTTTCTGTTTAGGGTTCTCTGACTAAGTCTGTTGTATTAGGAGAGGATACTTTAATTTGACTGTTTTCTTGAGGTTGGGAACCTTATGAGGACGGGTTGGCTCACCTGGAACCTTATGAGGACGGGTTGGCTCATCTGGAACCTTATGAGGACGGGTTGGCTCACCTGGAACCTTATGAGGACGGGTTGGCTCACCTGGAACCTTATGAGGACGGGTTGGCTCACCTGGAACCTTATGAGGACGGGTTGGCTCACCTGGAACCTATGAGGACGGGTTGGCTCACCTGGGTAGTCGTCCGGGGTAACGTTGACGAAGAGGGACAGACCCAGATTCTCGCCCATAACGATCTGGTTGTGGTCGGCGGCTGCGTAATAGGTGATGCACTTGCCCGTATTGGTGGGCATGGATACGAACAGCAGGCAGCAGGCAGTAGTGTCCATAGTGAGGGTGCCCACTACACACCGCAGTACCAGCTCCTCACACCTGCCATGAGGCCAAGAGGAAGATACTGTTACGATGGGGCATGTCATCACGGCTCTATTATGACAAATGCCCATTGATGCCGATAAAACTGATTACACAAATTTATGTTAATATATGATAAGGCATCAATAATGTGTTATTCCTGTAAAAGTGTTATTTTAAAAACAAAAAGATGGGACTTGACAGTTTTGACTTAACATCACGATCCACACGTCAGGTCCTGAATCAACAAAGAAGTGTGATTGCGTCTTGAAATATGTCTGAACGCCAAATATCAGCCTGATGGGCTGGAAGCGTTAATCTATATTGGGATATTGTGAGTTGACCCCACACTAAATTTATCTGATGACCCAGTACCCAGATTGTGACTCTAAATATTGTATGAGTTCATTTATTAATAATGCATTACACAGCCATCCTGTGGGCGATAGTGGACTCCACACCCATCCTGTGGGCGGCAGTGGACCACACACACCTCCTTGCCTGGATCTTACCTAGAGATAGTCTCGGGAGTTCTTCTACACACATTGCCCGACCTGAGGCTAGGCTCGACTAGTGATAACTTGGTCCAACAGGCTGTTGCTTGCAGCTGCCCGCAGGTCCACATATTCACTACAGCCGGTGGGTCCGGTACTTATTACAAGAACTTATCTAATTGGATTTTAAAGAAGTCCACTTTTGTTTCTGCTATATATCTAATGCTTGCTGGGAGGGAGGCCGTAGCAGGTATGGTGTGGGATATTGTGGTCCTTAACCTAGTCATGCGATAGACAGACAACAACAATAGGTACACCGCTTGAATGCTCGCTCCGCAGTCATGTGGTAGTGGTCCTCATGCCTATTTGATTTGAAAGAAGAAAAATTGAAGACTAGTAGTCCCCCCTTTTTAAGATGAAAAACTTTAAACTATAAAAATGTTTGACTGACTGCTTTTCTGGTCAGGTCTGCAGGTCTGCAAGAAATAATAGTAATCTAGGTAGCGAACATGTCTCCTCAGCTCTTCTATCTTCCGCAAAGCCTTTCCTCCTATCTCAACCCTATTAGTTCATGTTCTTTGTTTCACTTTTTGTTAAAACTAAATCTACACACGCGATATGAAATGTGAAAAAAATCTTACATTATGCAATGTTATCAGTGCTGAACAATCTGTGTCATTGTCTTGCTACGTTATTAAAAGTCTATGTTTTCGCTGGGGCTACTGTTGCGCATAGTCATCTCGCTAAGGCGGGTCGGTGTCAGAATTGTCAGAATGATGTACCTTGCATACATCAGATCTTTAGTGGATTATGCTGCACCTCTGCTCGTTTTGATGTCTGAAAGAAAGCTTGGAGGATTTGAAAATTGCAGAACGAACCCTTGAGGATAATCCTTGGGTGCCCTCGTACCACAAAGATACTTAATATGAGAAAGGAACTTAATATTCCGAGCGTTGGTGATCGTGTTACTGAAATTAACTGTCAAATTAGTATAAAAAAACAATGCCTAGGCTAACTCATCCTAACCCTTGCACAGAAGCCCTCCAGAATTTCTTTATTGAAGATCAGCATTGTTCCAAATGGATAACAAAAACTGGAACTCGACTCAGAATGTATCAGGTTCATGATTTGCACCAAAAGAAACAACAACAGCACTTTCCTGCACCGTGGGAGGTTACATCCTTTCCAGTTTTAATCCCTCCCTTTCCACCCAAGAAGTAAATTAGAGATCAGTCCATGCTTCGTCTTGAGGCAATGCTCAACGCCTTAAGCCATATTGATGCTCTGTCCATAGAGCATTCTCTCTCTCTCTCTCTCTCTCAAATCATATACACTGATGGTTCCCTACATCGCACCACGGGTGCAGCTGGAAGTGCAGTTGTTCTGACAATGGGCGATGGCTTGTACTTTGAGTGGGGAGTCCATATAAACAACTGGGCCTCTACCCTTCAGACCAAACTATTTGCCTTGCTCCTTGCACTGAAATGTGTACAAGTCTCCAACTTGATACATAAATTGTAAGTGACTCCTTATCATCCTTAAATGCTCTCAACTCTTTAAGACATAACTGTAACATGCTCGTGTCCGAAGCTAGACACAAAATACAACAAAATTATTAAGGATGGTAACAGAGACCATTTCATGTGTTCTCCATCTCATGTTGGCCTCCGAATGCATGATAGAGCTGATAAGTTAGCGAAAGAATCTCCCTTTAAAGGAGCCGTTGAGTGTAACCTTGGATTGTCAATGAGCAATCTGAGAGCAGCAGTACACCGAGAACTTCAACAAGATCTTGTAGATCTGAGGCAAAGTGAAATTGACACTGCTAAATTTAGAAACTGTACTTGTGGTCAATCTCGAATCCATTGTCGATGTGACGACTTATTTTGAATTTTGTAACTAGCTCATCATGATTGTAACTTTCTTAGCTAAATGAATTGTGGGGTTCAGTCCCTGACCCCATTATGTGCCTCTGTAACCCTTTCCATTACCGCCCACAAGATGGGTATGGGGTGCATAATAAATGAACTAAACTAACTAAACTATCATACAGTGCTAATGGCATAAGGTCAGCCTGATGAAACTGTAGATTCTATGTCCTACATAGGATCAGGACAAAACAAAATATGTATGGCTGATCTATTAGCTCCCCTCTAGCAATATCTGGGTGCAACATAAAAATATCTTCCAATGTTCCTGAGTGTATGAAGCAATTACAGAGCTCAAAGTACCTCATACCATTTTGGTCTGAAGTCACTGATAACAGGGCAATCACAGATATAGTGCTGGAGAGTATGTCCTCTCAAGTAGGACTGAAAACAGATGTTTTTTCACCAAGAGGTCATACATGGACCTCCTGGTGAAAGAGGTGAAACCTTGGTGAAACCCTCATAACAAGAGGGTTAAAAACCCATGGAACCCCTACCCGCTGAAGCCTTAACTGCCAAAATTTAGCTAAAAAATATAATTATGACAATTGGCCGGACCTTTAACATGCCGCCGGCTTTCTGTCCTCATCAAGGCCACCAGATAGTTAGTGGCCCTTGGATAAATTCAGGTAAATATATACAATAAGTGTCAGCGCATCTTCCGAGCAACAAGGAAAGCTACATAGTATCTCTTAGAATTACATAGGTAAACAAAAAATGTAACATATTTGTTTACTACAATGTCGGTGCTGGCTGTAAAAGTTGAAAAAACGTAGTTTTACTTCGAAAAATACTAATTTTATAAGAAAATTTGACGTAAATAGGTGGCAGATGAGCTCCGATAAGCCAGCATCGCGATTGGCTAAATCTTCAAGATGAAGAATGTTGCTTGCTCTCTGATTAGCAAACGAAAAGCCCTAGCGGGACTTCTTGAAAGTTGCTAATAACTTCGTAAGTACAGCTTTCTGAATCGCATGCAGTCACGTTCTTAGCCAGTACTTATGAATCTACACCGTCTTACGAAGAAATACAGGGAGCTTCGTGAATCTATGTCCTGCTCTGCCTGGGAGCTGCCGGATCACTTTGTTTCGCGATTTTAAATTTTAATACAGCCGTTTGGCATTCCTATTCCTAGGATAGTTGATAGATTTTGAACGTTTCTGTCTGGTTTTCCCTGCGGGATGACGGTGTCCGGCGCCGGCTTGGCCGAGAGGTGCCGGGAGTTGGTAGGCCCCTGTGTGCCCTCGGACATGGTGGGGCGGCTGGTTTCTGTTTTACAGGAGGGCACTGGATGAGTTTTTACATTTAAGTTGGGAGCCGAGTTTTTGGTTTTGCTACTCAGTGTTCTCTGTGTGGGGTGGGGCCAGTTCTTGCCTCCCTGAGGAAGTTCTGGGGCTCCCCAATCATCTGTCCATCTGTGTATTTATTGGCCGCGAGGCACATTAGTGTCCGCCTACAGACGACATTCATTTCGCCATTAGGCTTTGCGATTAACTCTTCACGGGTACGCCGGGGTGCATCGGATCCCTCGATGGTTGTCGCCCCTTAATTAATCAACTACAACAACACACCACGGTCGTATACGCTGAGTTTCAGCTATTTTACAGAACTGTGGAGCTTTGTAGAGTGGTGTAATCTACACATTATAGTGTATAAACATTAAGATACAATATTTAAAAGAACTTTAGAGTAGTCTCACTTTTAAGTCTTGCCATAAACTGTGAGAAGAGTGTGAGTCTACACTGATGTCACACTAGCAAAGAACCAGACACCCTCACATCAAAACACCTTAACAGACTATACACCACGAAGTGTATGCTATCAAATTAAGCTGTTTATCTATTCTGTGGACACTTATTGTTGTGAAAAAACTATAAGTGAATTAAATGAGAAACTAATCGTGAGGTTGTGTAATGCCACACACGACGCCTGAAACCCTAGCTGAAGGATATAGACGCCATAACACACCCCACGCCACTATATGAGAGTGAACAACACTACATGCCCTGGTCTAACAAAAGGGCTAAGTCTTAGCAAATAAAGACTGAGCATTGGGTCTACAATACACATAAAATAATGGGATTAAGAGTTTGGTGGGATAAGCTAAAGTGAATCCCCCTTTTTGGTAGGTCTGTGCAATAACTTTTTCCTTGGCAGACCAGTTATACCATGGGCTTATGAGCCCACCTCAGTAAGTTAATTACTTGCCACTTAATTAAATATTATTAACTAGGTTATTCAATATTTAAAAATTAAATATTTGATATATTGCAACTGTTTAAAGATAAATTAAAGAATACATTTTGAAATAGATAAATTCACAACATTAAAGAATTAAATTTTTAATCTTCTCATAGTTTATAATACAATTCATGTATGGCAAGATACCAGAATTAAAAGGACAGGCTAAAATAATTCATAACGGTTATTAGTGCATTTGTCGGAAATTTCCGACAACACTTATTAACTTCTAATACAATATGCAGAAAATAATATTGCTCCTGATTTNACCCCACTGATTTGAACATTCAGTGAAAGCAGGATCGTGTATCCTGCTGAGTCTCTCAGGGTGCAGGTAAGATATCTCTGACGAGGTCGTGCGATGCGTGGGAGGAGGAAAGGAAGGCTGGTAGAGCAATTGGAGGCTGTGCGGACACCAAGGCCGCCAGTCTTACAGGAAGGGTTGCTTGCTCCCACTGAGAGTCGTCCAATGGCAGGTTCAGGACTTTCACCAGCATGGACCTCAGATCAGAAGGGTGTCATAACACATTTAATTTAGGGCTGCTGTAGGAGAGAACATCTCAGAAAGGTACGTCAACTTAGGGAGAGACAGGCATCTTGTGAGGAGAAAGAGAGCATCATGGGCATCAATCTTGTCAATCCTGTCAGCATTCTCTTTAGATCAGTGATTTTGCAGCCAGGACCTCCTCGATGCCCGTGGGCAATGGGGGCACCCAGGAGAGTACAGTCGGTGGCTCGACAACGAGAATGTCTGGAAGAACATTTTGTATTTGCCCAGTGATGTCTTGGTTGCGGGAGGATTATTTCACACTTGGATGCCATAATATATTATAATATAATATAGTATATTTATATATTATATATATATATATATATATATAGATATTATATATATATATATATATATTATATTTATATATATATAATATATATAATATATATATATATGATAATAATAATAATAATAATAATATACACATACATACACCATCTGGAACTTCCTACATAAAACAGACAGAAATATTGTTTAAAAAACGCGAGAATGAACCCTCGCTATCAGTCAAAGCTACCGCCTACCTCACCCCCTTAACTGCCAAGAGCAGCCTTTAAACTTGTAGTCCACCTCCTAAGGGAGGTAGGCGTAGAAGAAAATCTCACAGAGGGCACACCAGGAGCCCACAAAGACCCACCAACTCCCAGCACCTCTCGTCCAAGCCGGCACCGGACACCGTCATCCTGCCGCGAGAAATCAGCCAGAACACGTAAACAAAATTTACCAACAATCCTGTGATTCAAAGCGATATGTGCGCCAGGTGTCGTACAACCAGATCGTTGAATTGGGATGCCAAACGAAGTATCAAATCCAAAACGCGAAAACAGAACGTGATTCGGCGACTCCCAGGAGGAGGAGGAGGTGTCCAGACGTCCTCTCGTCGTCAAGGTTGAACCAGGAATCCCTCCATGTATGTATTTTATCATTTCAGGAGTAACCAGAAAGCCCAGGAGAGGTAACGGCTTATCTGTTGTATTACCCTGTATATGGGATTTCTGTGTTTAATTAATATGTGGTATTATTAATTATAATTGTGTGGTGTGTGATTTTTGGCAGTATTATATATTATCACTGAGTGGTGTAACCTGTGTACTGTGTTTTCCTTGGCTGAATGACAAGGACTTGACGTAATCTTTAACTCTGAATTAAGGATTCAGCGAGAAGTTAATTAGGGGTACATAATGTCACCAAGGGAACTCACATTGTTTTGATGAGAACTGTTGTGAGTAACAGAACTGAGATAACATAATTTATTCCAGATTGATTATCTGTCCGTGGGCCAGTTAATTAGTCACTCAAGTTAATTAAGGATAATTAACATCAAAGTGAATTCATATAGTTTTCATGAGAGAGCTGCCGAGAGTGGTAGCATTGAGTTAACATAATTTGTTCTAAATTTATTATCTGTCTGTAGGACAGTAAATAATTACTCAAGTTAATTAGGGGTAATTAATACCAGATGTTGTAAGTGACAGCGTTGTTGAGTTAACGGAATTCGTTCTGGATTTATTATCTGTCCGTTTGACAGTAATCAATCTCTCGAGTTAATTAGGAGAAATTAACGTTATCAAAGTGAATTCACTTAGTGTTGTGAGAAAAAGCATTGAAGTAACATAATTTATTCTGAATTAGTTATCTGTCCGTTTGACAGTAATTAATTACCCAAATTAATTTTAGGTCATCAGCGTCATCAAAGTGAATTGACATACTGTAGTTGTTATTGGCAAACTGCTGAGAGTTGTTGGAAATTTCCAACACTGACACACTATCATTGTATTATAATACATCATTATTATATACTAATTACAGTAGTTATTAATTTCACTAACGGTAGTGTTAACATAACTTAATCTGGGCCTATTGCTAATCTTCTCACGACATTGAGAGGCAGGATTGCGTCAGATAATATCTATCTAAACATATCTATTACCAATATGTCAGAGAATTGAATGTGGTTCCCTAATTTATCAATATTCCGTGTAATAATTAACTACGGATAATATAACTCCTAATAATCCAAAACCGAGAGTTATTAACTGAGATTATTATCAAGTAACAGTTTTTCTGTTACGTACGAATGCTATGGAGGAAATAAAATTTCTCTCCATTTCTCGATTAACACCATTTAACTAGAATATGATATTATTTAATTCCGTATAATTGCAATTCGGTTCTCATTAACGCATTACATCAGTAATTACACGGAAAATAATTATCCGTGATTAGTAATTTCTGTTGTGAATGCGGGAGACGAGTTGAGGGAGGCCGGAGAGACGCCGCCATTATTCCTGCTCCAGCCATAAGCAAAGACGCCAACAATCACATCGTGCGTCCCGGGAGAGTCGATTTCCATCAATACTACGTTGGGCCCTTGCATTTAATCGGCTTAGGAGCGTGCAATTGCTCCAGTAGCAATTTATGATTGCTTCGGTGGACAACCAGCACATTAAGTGCCATAATATTAGTTATATAATGAGATCTCTTTTTATATCTATGTACTGTGCACTGTCTATCGTAATGCTACATGACCTCCCCAAACAATAAGTACGTCCACAAGGAATTAAATTCATTCCTTTTATGGCATAGTGAGGATATTAGATAGTAGGTGTAAACCATTAGTATATTAGGTTGAAATTTCATCTTGTGTTGTAAGCGGTCGTGGTCCTCATGTTCCCACGCCATGCTGGAGCTCACGTGTTGCAGCAAGTAGCAGACGACGCCACTGCATCTCTACTTCTCCGTTCACTATTACAGCTAAGCAGCTGAAACCTTTTCTATTATTTCTTTAATTGAGCAAATTATAGATCAAACAAAGAGATTTAGTTTATTTGATTTGAGATATCTAACGGAATATGTTAGCCTCATAAAAGTCAAATGAGAATAGTTACTTGGTTAATCAACATATAATCTTTTTACCATTAATCAATTTATCTAATGTTTCTTAATAGTATTTAGTAGAATTACTCATTTTTATTCGAGGAAGAACCAGCCTCGATGAAGCGTACTGGGAGTAGATTACTTCTGGTATTAACCCCCAATTTTGTGAAGGACGGAAAGTTTATTCTCGAACATTAATATATTATACAGCCCATAGAAGTTTAAAGAATAATCTTTAATAGTTTCTTATCCATAGGCACTGGTGTTTCAGTCCTTATCATTTAACTTTATCTGTTTCCCTTTTCAGTCAAAATAGGGTGGTCTTTCGATTAATTTAAATTAATCTATTAATTCAATATCAATCAATTAATAGAGAGTAAGCTTTCTTCCCAACAAGAGTGACAGTGTAGTGTTAGCGTAATTTGTTCTCGATTAATTATCTGTCCGTTTAACAGTAATTAATATAATTACTCACTGAATGCTTGATGGTCCAAGTGACTGAGTAATTATGGTTAGCGAATTATTGTAATGATTTGCTTAAGTGTCTGCGAGGCACGATTTCAAATAATGTAGAAAATTTTGTTGCTGATTGACAGTTGACAGTCAATTAACATAATTTATCACTGAGATCAATTAGTGTAACTTTTATACTATTGTTTTGATTGTCGTCTTTGGAGACGAGTGTTAAAGAAACTTGGGGTTATCGAAGATTTGTCTCATGAACCGTCTTGCTTTGGTTACATTGTAATTTAAGTGCAGAGTGCTACAAGTGTTTTAATTGCAATTTGAGTCCCAGAGTTTAGAGGAAGAGCAGGGAAGAGACCCCATATTCAGCCAGGGGAGAGGGCAGGCATCAGAAGAAGAGACTCCACCCAGATAACTCGGTCAGTAGAACAACCCGGTCTGAGGTTGACAGATAAAGATGAAGAGAGATCCTGTCAACATGTTGAAACGAGGAAAGAAGAACTGTCAAGTAGTTCTTTAGCGTCTGAGGGAAGTGAAGAGTATGCTTCACCGGTGACCCCATCCCAGAGTGTTGAAGATGTGTTCAGCATGACACAGACTGTGGACGGTAATGTGGAGCTCAGTAATGGGAATGGTTGCGAGGCGTTGAGTCGGCCAGAACCCAGAGCTGAAGCTGAACATGACACCACTCCAAGGTCAGGTAACACCAGCATGGGCGACCCAGTGCAGGTGAGCAGAGAATCTCAGGGAGGAGACATAGAAAATGGAGTCTCACTCATACACAACACTCAGCAGGTGGTGCACCTGATGGATAGACAGGTGTGCACCATGCACGCTAGCTGGTGTTGATGAATGTATTTTTCGTCCAGGAAAATAAATTTTTAAGTGTGGGGTAATGTGAGAGGAAGGATTTTCAGCTAGCTTCTAGACTGTGTGCTGTAGTGCACACACTCTGGCACGAAGTGCACCAGGGTGCACTGGTCCGAGATTCTGAAATTCTTCACGTAGACATCTCTTGTTTGGAGTCTATGAGTAGCATAGAACCAGACCTGTTAAGAAAGATTATGATGGTCATCGTCGATTCTCTGTGAGTAGAGATGCAGATATTAACATGTATTAATGTGAAAATGTGTAGACAGAGGGAGAGCGAGAGGAGGCTTGCAGTTGTAAACCAACAATCTCTAGCTTCGCTCCACACAGGTTGGGTGACGTGACGTCATCTCAGGCCTCCCGCCCTGTGATGTTATAGGCACCACGTGACCATAGGTAGCCTGGTGATTTGTAGAGGCATCACTAGGCCTGGCGCGTTTCACTCTGAATGGTGGATTCGAAGACAGAGGGGAGAAGAGGGTCTGAGTTCCTGCCTCGACCCCTTCAAGCATTCTGCCCTTGTTGCTACATCTTGTCGGACGTGTTTCTCGTAGTTCGGCCAAACTGCGAGAAACACTGTCTATTAGCGACATTAAGTAACTCATTTCATCATCGTTCCTTCAATGCAAGTCTGTCGAGCAGAGTCCGGAATCACGGCGAAAGGAATTGCAAGAGATTAATAGTGAAATGAGAAATTAGTTTCTCAACATGTGATTAGCAGGGGCAACAGGACTGCCATGTATAGATCCGTAATCATTGTGACCACTACTAGTTATCCGTTACTTTATAACTACGAGAACTGAATGAGGGGAAATAAGGAAGGTTACTCAAGTGTTTTGTGGAATCTTCGTGTGGTAATTTTGGAAATTATGACCCACGAAGGTGGACATTGTATTCCCGCCTCACCTCATAGCCATTATCTCACTCACCACACGCCTGTACGAGCCTTATCACGCTCGTTGTGTGAGTGTGAGAAGCCATTTCACACGAGTCTTGTCCGTGAGGGAACCTACACTGTTCACCTCACCGTACCACTCCGTGCCACGTCTGACTTGCCGCATCAACGGCCTAGTGGATTAGGATTCCAATTGTTTGGAACCCTAGCGCTTTCTCTCGTCTATCTGTTTTCGGTCTTAAAGTATAAGCTACTCTGGTGCAGTCTTTTCTGACTGAGAACATTTGTATTAATGTTCAAATCCTTCTATAGAAAAGGAAAAAGAAAAATCTCAGTGACCCACCTCACAGGCACGTGCTTCACGTAGATTTTGTTTGTTTCAGCTGTCAGTTGAGCTATTCCCTGTGTGGGAGTTTGTTGCTTAATCCTCGTCTCCCATTAAATGCTTACAAGGGCTATATTTATTTTTTCCCATTCGATTCTCTTATTGTTGAAATTTAATTGATTGAATATCCTCTTCTCGCTTGATGGTTCTCTTGAACCTACTACCGTTATTAGTTTGCACTTCAATGATATTATGGTCTGAGTATGTAGTATCTGAGATTGTAATGTCTCTGATTAGTTCATCATTGTTTGTGAATAACAGGTCTAGTGTGTCTTCGTTCCTAGTTGGTTCTGTAATCTGTTGATTGAGCAAAAATTTGTTACAGAATCTCAAAAGTTCTCTAACCTGTGGTTGATTATCTCCAGGTTAGTTCCCTGCTATGATATTTTTGTTTGCCATTCTCATCTTAAACTTAGTAGATTGAAATCTCTAAGGAAGATAATATCTGGAACTGGGTTTGCTAGGTTATCAGGGGTGTTCTCTATTTTATGCATCTGCTTTGTAAATTCCTCAACCATTGTATCTGGCAGTTTATATATTAGAAAAATAATTAGGTTTATTTGTTCTACCTTAATTCTAAGCACCTCTACCACCTCATTGATTGCTTTAGTAGTTCTGTGCACACTAGATCCACTTTAATATACAGATCTACTCCTCCATGCGACCTAGTTTCTCTATCACAATACAAAATTATAGTTTGGAATCCAGATTTCAATATCCATGTAATCTTTCATATGAGTTTCCGTAAATGCCCCAAATATTGAGTTTGACCCTACTAGGAGGCCATTTATGAACTTAACTGTATTTCTTAATTTTGACTTTAGGCCTTGTATGTTGCAAATATGAATGGTTTTCTATATTATGTGTCACTTCTAGAGGGTTTTGGTAATTCTCCCAATCTACACCCTGACCCATGGTGTGCTGTACTATCAATGGTTCGTCCAGTTTTGGTAGGGGTACTGGGGAGTGTGGTAGTTTCTGTGAAGTTGGGGGGGGGGTGTAGAATGTTTGCGCTTGATGACGAATTGTAGTCCAGTCTTGGGCATTTTCCCCTCCCCATCTGTAATCCTTGAACGTTTCTGTCTGCCTGTTTCTCTCTCAGAGCACTGAAAATAATAGCATTTCCTCTCATTATTGAGAGTTTGCATAGCTTAGGGTGGAAATATCTGCACTCGGTTCCAAAAACGACATCTACCCCTCCCTAACATGTTTCGGTATATTTGGGGATGCATGAATGTACATACATTTTGTTCCTCTGGTCCCATATCTGCACTTTCCTTTGAATAATATCTGCAAATATTTTCATCTGTGATTTTATTCTGGTTGTATATACCTGGGCATGCGTGGCCACCTCTGTTATGGGGCAGTCTGTATTTTTTTCCTAACTTTCTCGTTCCGCATTCTTTCTCAGTATTCCTCTCATCTTTCTCCTTTTTACTCATATCTTTTTCATTTTTTGGTTCTCGTGTTTCTCATTTTGCTCTCACTATCATATCACTGGTTTGCTCTTCAATATTGCCATCGTTTTTGTGTACCTCGACACAATGTCCTTCCACATTGCTAATTTAGCTCTCTAAAATATCAGTCCCTGGATTGCGTTTGGCCTCAGAAGAGTGTCATATTTGGGCGTCACTGGACAGGCGTCGGCACGACATCCTTTTGCGGTAATAGTACAATATTCTGTCAAGTATAGCGTGTTATGGATTCATCATGTGCCCAGCGATCTTATAGGAAGTTTGTGAATGTAGGTTAGAGAGTTTATGAAAATGATTAGACGATATAATGAGTTTGAGATGATTTGATATTATGAGGCAGGAGCGACATATGCTTGTGCAGATGAGCTCAGTGGCTGACTGAAGGGGAAAGAGCCCTGGTGGTTGATGTGAGGAATGGAATTCCCAGCTAGTTTTTCTGGATTATGTTAAGAGTGTAGGGGGCACTCTAGTGCTTTAGACAAAAGTTCACACACTACATCTACACATACACACTACACAACAACAACAACAAACGCTGCAATCCTCGCCGATGTTGTTAAACACAGCATCCGCTCCCCCTCCTCTCTGCCACTCCCAAACCCAAATGTGGAGTACACTATGTGTCAACTTTGTGAAAGAGAAAACATGCACTCTCTTGAACATTATATTGTAGAATGTCCCATACTGGCTGACTTTCGCCCCCCTGGGCTAAGGTATGCTGAACTTTGTAATTACTATATGAGTACTGGAACACTTGATGATATATTGGACTTGTACCCAAGATTGACCATGTAATAGATTAATTATACAATGTATGTGATGTAACTATATAACCTGAGCTTGTAAAAGCACCTTAATCACCTTCAGTGATTAAGTGCTTAATTGCACACTAGTTTCTTTATCAGCTATCTCACCCTGTCAGAGTAAATGAGATAAATGTCTGTGAATGCATGTGTGTATATATGTATATGTGTGTGTATGTGTATGTATGGGTATAAAGTATATATGGAAGCTGATCAGAATTACATTTCACCTTTGTAAATGTACATTAATGACACTGTGTAGATGACACATCAAACACTTTATGTAAGGCATACATAAATCTGTGTATCTATGTATTTACGTATATAGGTTAGCTTAGCATTTTTAAAGCACCGACTCACCTTCAGTGGTTGATTGTTCAATAAACCCTTCAAATATATGTTTAACACATCTCTAACCCTGTCCATGGAGGACAGAAGAAAATGTATATATGCTGGTTAGTATTGTTAATGTGTGGCCACGTCTGTGGTAGAAAACAAAAAAAAAAACAAAAAAAAAAAAAAACTCCCCAACCTCAGCTTGTAAAAGCACCTAAATCACCTTCAGTGATTAAGTGCTTAATAGCACACTAGTTTCTTTATCAGCTATCTCACTCTGTCAGAGTATGAGAGACAAATGTATGTGAATGCATTTGTGTATATATGTATGCATATACGTATATGTATGTATATGTGTGTGAGTTTCTAGTGAAGATTCGTTCAATTGGCTCTAGTTCAACGGATACCGGGCATGCAATGACCCTTGCAATGGAATTAGCCTGCCAAGCTAGAGAGCTGTCCATAGACACCCGACAATGCAGACTAAGGTCCCAGACCAGAGACTCCTACAGAGTGCGTCACGAGTTCATGGCGTCCATGTGCGTCATGTGGGAGAGTTGCACTCTAGCTGCCGTAAGGTGAAGACGTGTCGCCTGGCCTCTCCGGTAGTTTGGGGTGTTTGCCGCTTTCGTCAGCAGGGGGTGTGGGTGTCTCTACCCTCCCTGCTATCCCTGGTTGGTGTTGACGTGGCACTTTTGCAATGGACGGCCATCTTCCCCTGTTGTGAGGGTAAACTCCGTGGGTTTGGAGTTTACTGGCCATGAAGGATACTGTATCGTGGAGATGGTCATGTGTGACATGTTCCATGTCCCGGTCATGGAGATCTATGGTGTTGAGCTGGTGACTGCTCGCCGTGTGGTAATCAAGTTTGTGGGGGAAGCGGCGTACCGTGACTTTCTCCAACGGTACGAGGGATGTACCTTGCAGTTGCTGGATGGCACTAGATCTGTGGCCATTTCAGATCAAAGCAGTGCCATGACGTATGTGAGTGTCCATGGGGCCCCAATGGAGTTTCCTGAGACCCTCCTCTGGCGTTTCTTCCAGAGGTCTGGCACCATAGTCAGTGTGTGGATGCACACGCTGTCTTCTGGGAAATATACGGGAGTAAAGACAAGCATTTGTACTCTCGCGATGCGCCAGAGGTTGGACATTCCATCCTCTGTCCGACTTTTAGCATTCTACGTGCGGGTGTATTATGCCCGGCAACCCCGTACATGTTTCCGGTGTGGCATGTTGGAGCATCAGGCTGCCTGGTGAACTGCGGATCCGGTTGCTCCAGTCAACTTGTTCCGGGAAGAGGATTTCCCGCCGCTCCGGAGGAGGACTCCAGGGATGAGGAGGTGAGCGTCCAGTTAGCTGATGCGGCTCCACCGGCGTCGCCCGAAGTTCCTCCGGTTGTTGCTGCCCCTCCTCCGGGTATTGCAGTGCCGTCGGATGGTCTACCTGCTCCTATCAATGTCCCCACTGCTCCCGTGGGCCTTCCTGGTGATCACTGTGAGGCGTCACCGTCTTCGGCTGCTGTGCCTGGCCCTGTGTCCTCGCCTCGGGTCCCGGCTATGCTGGGTGCTCGGGTGGCTGCAGAGCCTCCTGCTGTATGTGGCCTGGTTTCTCCTGTAGTAGAGGCTGCTGCCATTTTGCGTCGGGCGTCGGTTCGTCCGGCTAGTGGTACCCATGTTTCTGGGTCCACTTCCGGCTATGACGATATCCAGCCGTAGCCCAAACACTCCCGGCGTTCGTCTTCTGCCTGGGCCGATGTTGGGAAATTCAGTGACTGTGGGTCTTCCGGTGTTGACAGTGTGGATCCGGATGCGTTGATGTCTCCGCGGTTGGTGTTGGTGGAGGTCCATGTGCCTGCTGGTGCTGGTGCCCGTGTCTCGGGGGTGCCTTCTGTTCCTTCTCCACCAGAGGACTCTCCGCGGTGGGGAGTGATGGCTTCCGCTACCAGGGATGGTGTGGATGCTGGTGCTGGGCGTGGCCTGGTAATGACCTTACGGAAGGATGTGCGCCGCCCAGGTTCCCTGCAGTTGTCTGGTGGTGTGCCCGTGGCCGCTGGTGCCCCTTTGGTGGTGCCTTATGTCCGGCTTGCTCCTGTGAGGGTGTGCGCTTTGGGGACCTGGGGGACATGTTGCCGGTGTCTGTGATGCCGCCGGGTCATTGGGCAGAGATTGTCGAGTTAATACTGTCTGATGAGCCGGGGAATTTCATGGTGGGAGGGTTCCCATGATGTGGGGGAGAGTGGCGATTACTCGCCTCAGAAGTGATACCATCTGGGTCCCCCTGTTTGCAGGTGTTTGTTGCCAAGGTTCTGGATGAAATGGCGTCCACAGTGGTTGAACGAGACCCTTGGCGGTGGTTGCGCCAGCGTTCAATGTACGGTTCCCACGGGTCATGTTCCCGGGCAAGTATGTCCGCTGATTTCCTATTTCTTTGCTTACTGTAATATCCTGGATTAGGGCATGGCTATACCAAAGGAAACAGAGAGTTAGTATAAATGGAGTCAAGTCAGAGTGGGAAAATGTTGCAAGTTGAGTGCCTCAAGGCTCTGTCCTGGGACCTCTGTTGTTTATATTATATATAAATGATTTAGATTCAGGTTTGAGTAGCAACATTTGCAAATTTGCCGATGATACGAAAATCGGTAGGGAAATTAATTCGGAGGAGAACTCACTATCACTTCAAGTTGATCTAGATAGGATTTTGAAATGGTCAAAGGACTGGCAGATGCAGTTTAATGGTGATAAATGTAAAGTTCTGAGGCTAGGTAATGATGATAGAGTTACAAGATACGAGCTAGATGGTGTTGAGATTGCGAAGTCGGATTGCGAAAGGGATCTGGGAGTTATAATTAGTAAGAATTTAAAACAAAAGGATCAATGCATGAATGTTCGTAATAAGGCAAATCGGACACTCGGATTTATTAATCGCAGCATAAGTAACAAGACACCTGGTGTGGTTCTCAAGCTATATCTTGCTCTTGTTAGGCCCCATTTAGATTATGCAGTTCAGTTTTAGTCGCCATATTATAGAATGGATATAAATTCACTTGAACGTGTCCAGCGTAGGATGACTAAGTTAATTCCCAAAATTAGAAATCTTTCATATGAAGAAAGATTAACAAAGCTTAAGTTGCATTCACTGGAAAGGCGAAGAGTTAGGGGTGACATGATAGAGGTTTACAAGTGGATGAATGGACATAACAAAGGGGATATTAATAGGGTATTGAAAGTATCAACACAGGACAGAACGCGAAACAATGGGTATAAATTGGATAAGTTTAGATTTAGGAAAGACTTGGGTAAATACTGGTTCAGTAACAGGGTTGTTGATTTGTGGAACCAATTGCCGCGTAACATTGTGGAGGTGGGGTCCCTCGATTGTTTCAAGCATGGGTTGGACATGTATATGAGTGGGATTGGGTGGTTATAAATAGGAGCTGCCTCGTATGGGCCAATAGGCCTTCTGCAGTTGCCTTTGTTCTTATGTTCTTATGTTCTTAATACTGTGTGCCCCTCTGGCTGTTTGTTTGCCCTATTGTAGTCTATGCCCGTGCCTCTCCCTTTGTTTGTTGCGAGGCCGGTGGTTTGGTGTGGGTGTTCTTATTCATGTATTTGTTTTTGTGTTGTTACTTTGCCCTGTGTGTTCTATTAATGCATTACATGTTGTAATTTTTTTTTTTTTTTGTTTTTTTTTTATTTGTGGCTTGTTGTATGTTGTGATTTTCTTGTTATATTTCAGGTTGTACCTCCTGATGTGTTTTGTTGTCGGTCCTTCCGGCCGGTGCTTCTGTTTGATTTGTTTTATAATGTTAATATGTTTTGTTTTCTTGTCTTTTTTTGCTTGCATTGCTTGCTTGTTTGTAATTGTTTTATGTTTTTTGTCTTGATGTATGCTATGTTTCTCATGCGTTTCTCCAGTTTTGCTAATTGTTATACTGTGCTGTCAGCCCTTCTGGCCGGTGGTTTCTTGTTTTGTTTTGTAATGTTTTCTTTGTTGTTTTATTGTATTTATTGTCTTTACCTTACATGCTTGCATGTAAAAATAAAAATAAAAATAAAATAAAAAATGTGCGTCACGTGTTCATGGCGACCATATACCTCACGTGTTGCACTTAAGTAGTTACTACTAATTTCTTCAGGTTGCCACAGAAGATCTACCAGAAGTATACAATATAACTAATGCAAATAACATCCTAGTAAGAGATATTGTATGACTTATATAATTATTTAGATTCTTATGAGAGGCTTACCCTATTTTGGTTGTTCGACCGCCTCATGGCCAGTTTGTATAACCTATATTATAAGGTCCTGTAATAACAAGTAAATAATTTAGCAAACTGGTAACGAGGAACTCCTGTAATGATGAGGTTGCAGTAGTAGATGAGCGACAAAATGGCTCGTTTTGAGAGTATTAACGATACTATTTCAGGGGCGTCCTCACAGGAATGTACATAAATTCACAATGGCGTCCTCCATCCTACACGTCCGGTCTAGTGACGTCACTTGAAACCGGTTAAATTTTCGGTCCATTTATGGAGAAAGGCGTTGATTTGATTTATTATTTTATTTTATCCAGTCATAGAGAATACGTTTTTATTGATTCTAACGCTAGACAGATGTTTTAAATGAATATTGATATTTAATAGAATATTTTCTGGTGGTGTGGCAATCATTTCTTTTTTTCTCCGATAAAATGACAAGTCTAATATTATTGGCATGGGTATATAAAATAATTTGTGTTAGTATGGGTTAATTTGTTAGTACAAGAACAACAACAATAAATAGCTGTATTTTGTATTAAAGATTATTAAAGGATGTCGGTTCTTTCCAACAGGCCTCCTACAAAGAAACATCGCATTTCGATCGTATGCATTACAAAAGGCCAACAATTGTCGTAACAGAACTGGTGTACAAACTAGCAGACTTACCAGCACCCAAAAATGGACCCTACACAGACTGCTCAGAAAATTCTTGAGAAACTGGGAAAGGAAATGGAGTATCACCACTAACCCAGACAAGATCTAGATGAGCACGGTCAGCTGTATGGCCTACACAATCGAAAATGAAGGTGGGGTTCGGATCAGGGATGAACCCATAGCCATCTCAAATTCCAACACTGTGCTCGTGTACAACTTCAACAGACTACTCAACTCCAAGGCCGCGCCTCGAGTATTCTTACATCCCCCTGAACCTCACCAACAAGACCAACACACTGAACATCCAACGGGACCAAAAAAAAAAAAAAACTCCGCTTTGCAGCGGGCCTGTCTCTGACGGACAGGGTAAGGATAGACCAGATCCATAGAGCTCTCAAGATGATGCCAATAAATATCAGGCTCAGCTACTTGGCAAGAAAGCAGCTATACTGCATGAAACACCTGTACGTCCCAGAAAATGAGGAATCCCATGAGGCAATCAACACAGCCAGAGACTATGAGATCCAGGAGGCGGCCGCACAGAATCAAAAGAATCACTTCGACAAAAAGTGATCAGACACATCCACGACCAGACCTTCCCGAGACCTCAAATACTGAGCGGACTGCCAGAAGACCCAGATAAGTAATTATTTTATATTAAATATGAATCATCTGTCCATCTGACCCCATCCCACCGGGATAATTCTACTCATCCCGGACCCGATTTATTACAAAAAATAATAAAACCAACGATAAAAGCCATTTTGTTTTGCAGGCAGTGCAGAACTTAGCCTGATGTTTCTAAGATCAGCCTCCTGAAGCCACCACCACCATCGGCTCAAAGGAAACCAAACACCCACATTATCCACTCCAGCCAATGCACCGACAACACATGAAAACACATACCCAAACTAACTCAACACAACCAAACAAATGACCCACACCTCATGCCAACCCATGG
>WNGS01168664.1:38980-52889 GCA_020271785.1 Procambarus virginalis | reverse complement strand
TAAAAAAAAATATATATATATACATATATATATATATATATAGTATATATATATATATATATATATATATATATTTGTACTGTTGTTCTTTTGTACTATCTTGCATTGTGTTTGTGCTTTATTGTTGTGTTTTTTGCTGTCGGCCCTTCAGGCTGGTATTTTGTGTATTTGTAATTTTGTACTTTTGTGCTTTTGTGATTTGTGGTTTGTGATTTTGTGCTCTGCTTGTTTGTTCTCATTTTATTGTACTTATACGCATGCTTGCATGTAAAAATAAAATAAAATAAAAAAATTCCTTAGAGTTGCCTTGTGTTGACTTCAGTGATTAGCCAACGGATAAGCCAATATACCTCCTTTATACCCACAACAGGTGGAGGGTTGACAGTCGAGGTGACTCACCAGTCTCAAGATGTTACCTGCATGGGAAATGCTGTGCACGCTTGTCCTTGGTATAAGAGGAATAACATACACCCACACTTGTACACACTGATGGGATATTCACGCCCGTGCCACCTCTTGAGTGGCTTAATCTTTATCAGTGAATAACATACACACTAAGGGTCCCGGTAGTACTGTCGGGTTCGTTCTCCGACGCACAATCGAGAATTCCGGGTTCGAATCCCGGTTGGGACAGAAATGGTTAGGAACATTTCCTTTGATCTAATGCAGCTGTTCACCTAGCAGTAAGTAGGTACTCAGGAGTTAGTCAGCTTGTTGTGGGGTTGCATCCTGGGCGGGGTCAGAAATTTTAACTTTTGATATATATATATAAAAGCCTAAGATATAAGCCTAACGTGTATGAATACACTACACTCTGGCTTCCTGTCCCCGACACAATGAATTATTATAATTATTGAATTGTTTCTTGTTTTAACGACATGTATATTTCATTTATTTATTATTATCTGAGTGACGTGTGTGTGATTGATCACTGTGCTGTTGGTTTTAGTGACATATTATCGCGTGTATTTTTAGTGATATATTATCGCGTGTATTTTATGGTAACACTGATTGTGTTACTGAGGTTTTAATGGTATTGTTGTGAACTGGCCGAGTGTCCTATATGGAGGTCCTGTGAACGTCCCCTGATACTGGAGGTGCTATATGCAGTAATTGCCAAGAGTGTTCCCCGGTGTTGAACTGTTTAGCAATATAATTTGTCCTTCAAAGAACGTCATTTTTGATCGTATGTTACGTTACGTAAGGCTCAAAAATTGTCGTACTAGAAAATGGAAGCGGCTGGCGACAGTGACGTACAGTCCCGTATTCTGTTTAGGGTCCTCTGCTAGGTTAGGAGAGGTTGTTGTTGTTGTTAAATATTCGCTACCTGTTAAAGATTCGCTACCTTTTCTTGACGTTGAAAAACCTTAGGAGGACGGGCTCTACAAGTGACCCACGCAGGAGGGTAGAGATTGAGTGTCTCCTCAGCCTCTACCCAACCCTCTACCCTACCCTCTACTAGTGTCGTGGAAACGATTCCTGCTGTGTATGGTCGCATAGTTTTGTTGCGACACTCTTGGTTAAAGAGTAAAATTCCACGTGCATGACTAAGTTTATTGAGTAAACATATTCTTATTACCAGCGTCCTTCCATCAGCAGTTATACCTAACTAAACACAGCCCACACAACCTATTCTATCATTGTCAATACAAAGCTAACTGTTGGCACAGCTGCGGGTATCCAGACCCCAGTGCTAAAAGCTAAATGATTGGCGTGAGAACCCCTTGTAGTCATATTTCTAGAATAGCAGTTACACACTGAAGCGAGGCTGAGTATCCCGTGACGGGAGACACTTTATGGTCGTCTGGTGACTGGTGTGGTGAGACACTTTATGGTCGTCTGGTGACTGTTGTGGTGAGACACTTTATGGTCGTCTGGTGACTGGTGTGGTGAGACACTTTATGGTCGTCTGGAGACTGTTGTGGTGAGACACTTTATGGTCGTCTGGAGACTGGTGTGGTGAGACACTTTATGGTCGTCTGGTGACTGGTGTGGTGAGACACCTTATGGTCGTCTGGTGACTGGTGTGGTGAGACACTTTATGGTCGTCTGGAGACTGGTGTGGTGAGACACTTTATGGTCGTCTGGAGACTGGTGTGGTGAGACACTATGGTCGTCTGGTGACTGGTGTGGTGAGACACTATGGTCGTCTGGTGACTGGTGTGGTGAGACACCTTATGGTCGTCTGGAGACTGGGGTGGTGAGACACTATGGTCGTCTGGTGACTGGTGTGGTGAGACACCTTATGGTCGTCTGGAGACTGGGTGGTGAGACACTATGGTCGTCTGGTGACTGGTGTGGTGAGACATCTTATGGTCGTCTGGTGACTGGTGTGGTGAGACTCTTATGGTCTCCATTGTCATACGTACACACGCCCCGCTGAGCCACTATGACTTACCCTCACTCTCCTTGCTTTGGGATGACCTCCTTCCAGTTCCCCTTAATGATATTATGTCTGCTGTCGCCCGACCTGCAACTGTTTCTCTCTCTCTATTTTTCTAAAAATTATCACCAGGACAAGTGCAAAAAACAAGTTGTCTACAGACAAACATTTATTACCAAAATACAAAGAATAAAGAAACAACAGCATATTATCATCAGGTCCGACAAACTAACATCCCGCTTATATAATACCAGTGCTCCAACAAATAAGTACACTAGAATGCTGTTTAATCTTCGCCAGCAACCTTCTGCCTCATTTCTGTGTCTGGGCTAGACAACTTGCATATACTTTAACTCAAACAAGAAAGTATTAATGTTCTCACCTTACAATGCGTCATTCATAACATGTGAATTCATGCACTCAGTCAAGCAATCGTGGAGTCTCTATACTACATTACGTCCTGAGGCCCACCACTAAGACCATCCATCAATGGGTTCTCAAATTAAGTAGGTACTTCTGCAGTCTCTTCAATATTACTGGTGCTTCGAACAACGACGAAACACGTCCTCCAAGTACCACAGCTACTTGAAGTTCCACCAAATATATGAAGTTCCTCTGCAAATACTTCACCATACACGTGTAGTCCACTATACTTGAGGTTCCGCTATACCACTGAAGTTCCACTCTACCACTGAAGTTCCACTCTACCACTGAAGTTCCACTAAACACATTGTGATCCACCATATGAACTTCACAAGACACGAAGCTCATACACGGGCTTCCCCATACACAAACCTGTAATTCCATTACAAAACCGTAATAACATATTCTCCTATCAAACATAAATAATATTTGTAAACTACATTCACCACACAATGTCATAACCAGTGCTCGTCTGCACTGAGGTGTGTACTCCCCCACAATGGACGAGTCCCCCAGGAGTCTCCAACTGTGAGATTTTTACTACGCTAACTTCCCTTAGGAGGTGGACCTCAAGCAGAAAGGACGGCTCATAAGCAGCTTCTACTCTGGGCTCGAGACCCTAAGAGGCGGGAGCAACCGCCGGGATTCACTGAGGGTGAAATCCCTATCCTTTAGGTCGTTGGGCTCCTTATATGCTGTAGCACAAGAAAGGGTAACCCACGGACTCTCACATCAAATTTGTAATTTGATGTGTGGCGCTATGACCAGGATAGAATTCCCAGAAGTAGGCCTTCATTAAACAATCACATTACTAGAAAATCGTACAAAGCAGAACGTTGGTGGAACAAGAATGGTTGATGGGTAATTGTTATCAAAGACCGTTTTCTATAACAATAACAAGTTTATTAACAAGAGACTAAACTACTACACATCGAGTTTACGTTACGTTAATGTCCATCCAGTGGCACTTTAACACAGCTATTTTTTTTTTTTTTTTGAGATATATACAAGAGTTGTTACATTCTTGTACAGCCACTAGTACGCGTAGCGTTCGGGCATATATATTTAACAAGCATATAGCAACGACTCCTGTCCATTGACATGAGGCTGAATACTGAACTAACCTGAACACAGGTGTGTCCACTGACGGTGCAATATTACAAGTAAATAATTCAACAAGACAAAGTTTACACAACAGTGAGCGTTACATTACGTTATGTCCATCCAGTGACACAGTGTAAGACAGATTCAATAGCCCATCGAGAAATAACAACAGTTTCCATCTTGTTGTCTCTTAGCTGACTAAATGAACTAACTGAAAATGGTGTGCCCACTGACGACACGAGAATGCAATAAAGAACCCCTGCAGTATTCTGCAACACAGTAACTATTGCAAACAACATCAAGGCAGGTTCTAAGACGAGCCTCCACTAACCTCCTATCTATTGCATTAACACTCTTTGCGACTCCTTGCAATGAAGTTGCAAATGTAAACAAAGCTAGGCGAGGTGGGACCCCTAAGACACTTCTCTGGCAATCCCCAAGTTACTTTTACTCTCGTCTCCAGAGACAGTAATCAACCAAATTGCCTTAATCAATTAATAAATTGATTCTGTGATTAATTAAATAAATTGACTGTCAACAGCAGTCAGCAACAAAGTTAATCACAAACACTTGTCTCCTACAGACTGATAAACAATAACTCGTTATCTTTTAATTACATCACACTTGACCTCCATCAAGCATTCTGTTAGTAATTTTTAATTACTGTCAAACGGACAACTAATTAAATCCCAATCGAGTTGCGTTAACTAAGCTTTCCACTCTCTCTGTAGCTTCTCCACAGTCAATGTCAAGTTTAGTTTAATGAGCGTTAATTACCCTATTTAACCTAGAGCAATTAATTAACTGTCACCTGGACCGATAATTAATTATACACAAATATGTCTCACTCCGCACTGCCTAAGCAGGTCTCATTAAACACTGTGAATTCACGGACAAGGTGTTAATTACCATAATTAACATTAGTGCTTAATCATCTGTTCCACAGAAAGATATAATTAATTCAACGAGTTATGCTAGCCCATCACTGCCCCACAGTTCTACAACAACCTGCAAAGTATTACTGTGTGGAATCACTTTGAATGCTAATTATCCTAATTAGCCTGAGAAAATAATTAACTGTCCCAGGGACAGATAATTACTTCAGCAATGAAAATACGTCAACCCAAAACACCGTCGCTCTACCAACAGCTAGCACTAATTATCCTAATTAGCCAGATAACCAATTAATTGCTCGCTCCCTCATTAAACACTGTGACTCCCCTGATTAGTTAATTACCCCAATAACTCTACAAACCCTAATTTTGCGATTAAGATTTCCACCGGGCACCCACAGTACACTAGCTGGGATGTAATAGAAACATTACATACATAAAACACTGCCCAAACACCCACAACATAGGTGTAATTAACTTACCCCATATGCTCATGACAACACAACACATTAAATCAGTAATCACACAACCCGTCCTCGCAAATTCGTATAGTCAATATTGACTTATTAGTTACATGCATAGGTGACATACTAAACATAATAGTTTCCCTTGAAAAGCTTCATAGAAAACACCGACCTTACCTAACCTACTTAGTATGTTAAAATAAGCATCTTATAGCTTCGTAATTACAATTGTTACTTAAACTATTATAGGTATAGGTTAGGTAATAATTGTAATTATGAAGCAATAAGATGCTTATCTTAACATACTAAGTAGGTTAGGTAAGGTCGGTGTTTTCTATGAAGATTTTCAAGGGAAACTATTATGTTAAGTATGTCACCTATGCACTTATTTAATAAGTCAATATTGACTATACGAATTTGCGAGGACGGGTTGAATCACAATCCCTGACTCCCCACGACACAGTAATTACAGACACCAGGGTGTCAACCAACCACCCATGACCTTTGTCTGACAAATTATTGGACCTGCAATGATACACTCATGGACATGGTCCTAGCACAATATAATAATAAATCGTACACAATAACCCCTCACAAATAAATCACTTATAGCACTAGAGAAAATTACATACATGACAACATGCAATAAGTCTTGACTCTGAATGATATATATTGAATCGTCAGATTAAAATAAACATGTATATGGAAAATCTCCACACTGACTGGTTTACATTACCGGGCCAGTCAACACACAGTTTGTACTACATATACATCTAATTGTGTTAATGTGTATATCATACACACTCACGTCCTTACAGACCTTGCCCTCCCACAGCCGCTAACTGACGTCAATACAGGTGTGCCTCTCCAACTGGCTTCCCTCACCTAGCAAGATGCTTGGAACAACCACAGCTGGTATCTGATTTAACATCAGCACTGAGACAACTCCACCACTACATAAATTTGAGTACTCACGTACTCATACCGGGCACCCACAGGTATGACTGGTGGGTGCCTCAGATTGCTCATTGACCGGTACTCAAGTACCGAGACCGGTATTTGAGTACCGGTCTCCTCATTCACACTCGTCCTCACTCCTGGCTGAAGCACTGAAGCTGAAGATCACCTAACTCCTCACACATGGTTCTGCTATAACCACGTGGTTCTGCCATAACCACGTGCATCGACCCAGTGGAGCCACAGGGTGTAGCGAGATGATGACAGCGCAGCGAGCATGAGGTGTGCGACTCTGGCTGGCTGTGTTGCCCTCAGGAGTACACAACTGGTGTAGAGAACTTGTGAACTCACACACACACACACGCCACAAGCATGTGGTACTCGTACGCAGGGCGTGCTGGTGTGCACGTAATGGCGACGTGGGTGAGGTAGAATTCAGTGTCCCAACACGAACTCGTAATTTCACTAAATCACTAACAGAGGCTTCCTTCAATGCTTGAGAAACCTTCCCTAATTCTACCTCTTGCCTAGCATCCTAGTCAAGCCCACAGATGGCCACAGATGGTAGCAATAATGTTCGATCACAACGAGGCTGCCTGTTGCCTTGGCTGAATACATGTTCACTCCTACAGAGTTCTTTCTCAATTCCTTAATATCTTTCTCACGATCGATCAAATTTTATCCAGGCACGATCCACGATAGTGAGATCACCATAGGGACAAGGAAATAGAGGACAACACAGTGATAACGGGGTGGTGGCAACCTAGGCCAGGCCGCCACCACCAGCACATCTTGCTCAAACAAAGCCAGTCCTAGACTCAATTTTTGCAGGCTAGGGGACGCCAAGATGCTGGTCTCAACCCCCCTGTCAGGGTGTCTCTCTCTCTCTCTCTCTCAACAGTCACCACCAAGTGCTAGTAGCGTTAACTGTTACTTACTGTAGCCTTGCGGGTCTTCACTCAATCCTTGAGGCGCCACTGTTCACCTGGAGAGCCTCCCAGTCTGCCTCCGGCTGGCCTTATAGCTCGAAGACGAGTGGGAACACTATCTACTCTCTTGATCATGTACCGGCCCAACAAAGGGCTCTACTGCTAACTACAAAGTCGCCAACTGGTGTTTTCTGTGTCCAGTAACACGTCAGTGGTATTGTGAGATTACGGTAGTAGTGGCAGAGAGAACACTAATCAAATTTGGGTAACAGGCAGGTATATGTCTCACTCACTCTCTCTTTTCATATGAACTCAATAGCACCAAGTAATGGAAGGATAACACAAACACGAAGGTGGTTTTGTATTTTACTTAAAAGATTAAAGTATTATATCACTGGATCAACAACAAGGCGATGGAGTACATGAGCAGCAAATCACTCCCTGTTCATAAATCTGGAACACGTCGAGATGGCAACACTCCCCCTCCTGTCATTCTCACGGTCCAAATTCAGTATTATCGAGCATTTGGCAACGCGTGAGAGGCCACGCCCCCTCACTGTCACTCACTTTACTTGTTGCTCACTATCTCGGCGTTAAGCGCCTATCGTTTCTTCAGATTCACGGTAAATCACTACAATAGCAATCAACACAATGTATCACTACAATCGTAATAAACACAGTAACCCACTATACTGTCAATAAACACAGTTAATTGCTATAATGGCAATAAACACAGTAAATCACTATATAGTCAATAAACACAGCAGATCACTATACCGTCAATAAACACAGTAAATCGCTGTAATGGCAACGAACACAGTAAATCACTGTTCACATGAATATACTATTCAATACTCCAGCATATATATATAAATTACTTCATCAATATTAATAATAATGAGATAATACTGGGCACACAGCCTTACACCAATGAATGGTACACTTATATATATATATATATTCTCTGGCACTAACTTATAGTATTTATGTCACATGAATGTAAATGTCCTCGACACAGCAATCTCTTTGATAAATCACAGGTGCACTCACACACCACATATATCTTTCATGAGAGCTCTCTACAGCATCTCCCTTCACAACTGTGCCTTACTATGACATAGACATTGGTGAGCCCTGCTAATGACACAGAAGATACTCTGGCTAAATAGCTGACTAAAGGGGAATGGGGAGGAAAAGCTGAATTACCTACTTCCACCATCAAAGATGTGGACTCGTCCTCTGTTGAGAGTTGAATTGAAGCTCCTGGTCCCGGCTCTCAACTCGTTGTAGGGAACGCCCCCACACACACACTGACGCTCTCTCCAGGAACCCAATCAACGCCCAAAAAACGCGTCTTCTCCGTGCTACTCCTCACTGCAGGCCTGTGCTCCTCCACAACCTCTTGAAGGGTTGGAGTCGATCTTCTGGCCGTCGACTTCTCCTCACAACTACGTCTGCAATCCTTTCTCTTGGCTGCAGTCGTTCTGATTCCCAACTAGTTCCGTTCTTCTCCTGCCTCTCGGTGGATTGGCCCAGCCGCTACGTCGTCACCTAACTAGTGAGACTGCACAGTCATCCCGTACGTTACTGCACAGACTTCACTTCTTGCAAAGCACCTGTCACTGGAGCACTTGCTGCTCGATTCTCGTCAATTCCTTCTTCTGTCCAACACATGGAATATAGGAAGACCTCACAGGGTGCTTGCAGACTACAGGCAACGCGTAAATCCACCGGACTAGGGTGAAAACTGTCAGACTGACAGGACCCCCGATCGCACGTCCGACCTCCTCGACGTGTCGTGTCCAGCTCCTTGGCGCCACTGGATGCGCCATCCGGACCCCTTGCACTCGTGACGTCATACTTGCCAGGGGCGTTTCTCATTGGCTCCCTGTACTACGTCATTGTTCCTGACCAATCTGGTGCCACTGACGTCATAACATTTTGGTGAGAGAACGTAGGGGCCGGCGCCATCTTGGCGTCCAAAAGGGCCTAAACCACTGGCCAAAACATCTTTTGCGAATTTCTCGTCAACGCGAGAACACTTCATGCTCCCACATATGTCAAATTGTTCCCCGGAACGTAGAGAACGTTTGGGTAAAGTTGATATGACTCTTACAGCTGGCGTGGGAGAAATATAAGGGGGAACACCGTCACACCCGCCCACCTTGCCTTGTCCAATCAGAGGGAAACCGGCAGGCCTACAAGATGCCCCTTCCAATCACAGGAGTTGGCGCCCAAGCACGTACAAGATGCTGATATGTCTCGCCCATTCAGGGACATTCTTGGCCATGTGGAGCCTCATGACGTCACAGGGCAGGGAGGCCTGGGATGACGACATTCCCTAGGGCTGGGGAGGTGGCGAGCACCCCTCTTCCTCCCAAAACCATTGGCCCCAGATCCAAGTACTTCCTTATCCCTCATTCTCTCTCTCTCTCTCTCTACACACATTTTCTAAGTAAAATATGTTAAAGGCTGTATTTCCTCTCAGGGAGCAGTTACAGCCTCCCTTGTATTCTTAATGAATAGCCCTAACCTTGGGCTTTCTCCAGACTCCACACAAGGGCATGTAAATAAATAAATAAATAAATAAATAAATTTTTATTCAGGAAAAGTACATACATAGTTGATATACAACCATAATGTTGGATTTATAGATACAGCTAGTACATACAATACCTAGAGCCACTAGTACGCATAGCGTTTCGGGCAAGGTGTGGGGGTCGAACACCACTTCGACTAAAACTTAATAGTATTTGCGATTATGTATAAATTGTGTTGAAAAAAAAGAATAAAAAATAAAAAGGGGGAACATGGCAGAAATCAGCAATTGTAGAAGTTGGTGAACAAACAGCATTGTTTAATAAAAGCAAGACATGGGTTGACATTTAGGGGTCAAGGTAGGTTACATGGAGTTAATTAGGTAGCACTTGGTTTTACTCTTATACTGATTGAGAGAGATACAGCCTTTGACATGATTGGGGAGACCATTCCACATTCTGGGTCCCCTTGATTTGTAGAGCATTTCTAGTTTGGTTAAGGCGCACTATTGGAATATCAGTTTTTAGTTTAGTTCATTTATTATGCACCCCATACCCATCTTGTGGGCGGTAGTGGAAAGGGTTACAGAGGCACATAATGGGCTCAGGGACTGAACCCCACAATTCATTTAGCTAAGCAAGTTACAATCTTGATGACCTAGTTACAAAATTCAGTATAAGTCGTCACATCAACAATGGGTTCAAGATCGACCACAAGTACAGTTTCTAAATTAAGCAACTGCGGTATGTGGAGAGCTAGTGTCACAATTGATATGTTTGTCCTGCACACCACCCCCCATCCAGTGGGCAATGGTGGATAGGTTACAATCACTTAGTTACTACCTACAGTTAGATAACTGGGGATATTTGGCTAACATTTCTGGTAGCAGATCATTTTGAATGAAATATTTACACATCGTTGGAACATTGGTTATAGAGCTGTCTCTAAATTCACGTATCTTTTCGCACTCCATCACATAGTGACGGAGGGTGTGCGAATAATTTTGTTGACACAGTTTACATTTGGTCAGGTCTTCATCGGCAGATAATGAGAATTCCCAGAGATACTTGTAACAGAGTCTGAGCCGAGCAGTAGTAACATCTAGAAGTCTGCTGATTTTATTGGATGAACCATAGATGTGTGGCTCCTCTTGCATGATAGTATGATGATAGATGGAATTACTGGTGTCAATTTCACTTTGCCTCAGATCTACAAGATCTTGTTAAAGTTCTCGGTGTACTGCTGCTCTCAGATTGCTCATTGACAATCCAAGGTGACACTCAACGGCTCCTTTAAAGGCAGATTCTTTGGCTAACTTATCAGCTCTATCATGCATTTGGAGGCCAACATGAGATGGAGACCACATGAAATGAACTCTGTTACCATCCTTAATAATTTTGTTGTATTTGTGTCTAGCTTCGGACACGAGCATGTTACAGTTATGTCTTAAAGAGTTGAGAGCATTTAAGGATGATAAGGAGTCACTTACAATTAATGTATCATGTTTGGAGACTTGTATACATTTCAGTGCAAGGAGCAAGGCAAATAGTTCGGTTTGAAGGGTAGAGGCCCAGTTGTTTATACGGACTTCCCACTCAAAATGTAAGCCATCGCCCATTGTCAGGACACCTGCACTTCCAGCTGCACCCGTGGTGCGGTGTAGGGAACCAACTACTTATTTATTATTTATTTATTTATTTATGTACAAGAAGGAACATTGGGTTTGTGAGAATACATAGCATGGTATTTACAATCTTGTAAAGCCACTAGTACGTGCAGCGTTTCGGGCAGGTCCTTAATCTAACAGATAATTTTAGGTAGGTAAATTCTAGCAGAATTAATAAAATGATAACAGGTACATTGCAAGAAAACATGAGATGAGAGAGATAGGTAAGTATATTAAAGCACATTGGTATATTAAAGGTCTGGTTGATTACATTGACAGCTTGATTGGTAATTTAAACAAGATTAATAGGCACCATACAGCAAATTGATAGCACATATAAGAAGATAGCAATGATCACAATGGTAAAGTTGTTCGGATTGGGTTCATACAGATTGGGAGATTGGATAGCACTTGATACAGTGCAATTTTAAAGCAACAAGGTAAAAAAACTATAAGTTGAAATTAGGTACTTTTTAGTATTGTTTTTGAATGACGCAAAAGTTGGACAGCTTTTCAATTCAATAGGAAGTGACTTCCATAGACTAGGTCCCTTTATTTGCATAGAGTGCTTATACAGATTAAGTTTAACTCTGGGGATATCAAAGAGATATTTATTTCTGGTGTGGTGATAATGGGTCCTATTACATCTGTCCAGGGAGAGTTTCAGAGCAGGATTTGCATTTAAGAACAGAGTTTTGTAAATGTAGTTGACACAAGAGAATTTGTGGAGAGAGATTATGTTTAGCATGTTTATGGAGTTAAATAAGGAGGCTGAGTGTTGTCTGAAAGCAGAGTTTGTCATTATTCTGATAGCAGATTTTTGCTGGGTGATGATGGACTTGAGGTGGTTTGCAGTGGTTGAACCCCATGCACAGATACCATAGTTAAGATAGGGATAGATTAGTGCATAATATAGAGAGATGAGAGCAGAGTTAGGTACATAATATCTGATTTTGGAGAGTATCCCAACTGTTTTAGAGACTTTCTTAGTTATGTGTTGTATGTGGGTGCTGAAGTTGAGTCTCTTGTCTAGGAATTGGCCAAGAATCTTTCCATCATTTTTACTACTAATGTTAACATTGTCTATCTGAAGCTGAATTACATTTGTAGATTTGCTTCCAAATAAGATGTAGTAGGTCTTTTCTATGTTAAGTGTTAGTTTGTTGGTTGACATACATAAGTGGACTTTTTTTTAGTTCATTATTAACATTATTTAGTGTATGTGGGTTGGGGTTAGACTAGATGAGGGTAGTATCATCAGCAAACAAATTAGGTTTCAGAATGTTAGAGACATTAGGCAGATCATTGATGTATATAAGAAATAGAAGAGGTCCCAAGATGCTGCCCTGTGGCACTCCAACGGTTATTGGTAGAGTGGGAGAGGATATATCATTGATGGCTACACATTGGTGTCTATCACTAAGATGCATGGCCTCGGATTCCATAATGATGGAGTTTACGTAAGAGGTAGTTGTGATTAACAGTATCAAAGGCTTTTCTCAGGTCAATGAAGAGTCCAATTGGAAACTCATTTTTGTCAAGGGCTGAGTAAATTATATCAAGGAGACTAATAATTGCATCGTTGGTACTCTTTTGGAAGCGGAAGCCAAACTGACAGGGGCTAAGTATGTCGAATTTTACGAGGTAGGAGTAGAGCTGTTTGTAGATAATTTTTTCAAATATTTTTGATAGTATGGGTAGGTTTGATATTGGTCTATAATTGTTTATGTCTGCCGGATTACCTCCTTTATGAACTGGCGTTACTCTTGCTTTTTTAAGGATATCAGGGAAGGTATGACACTCTAGGGATTTGTTGAACAACAGAGCTATGGGTGGCGCAAAGGCATGGGAGGCACTCTTGAATACAATGGATGGGACTTCACTTATGTTCCCAGCTTTGGTTTTTAGTGAGTGTATGGTGGACACAACATCTGACGGGCTGACTGGTGAAAGGAGAAGAGAGTTTTGATAGCTGCCTAAGAGATATGTGTCTGAGACTGTGAGATTTTACTGGCAAGGTTAGCACCAACCGATGAAAAGAAGCTATTAAATTCATTTGCCATTTCTAAATCACTTGACGGTGTAAAGTCATCCTTAGTGAGTGTTATCTGGTTGTGGGAGTGTTGTTTAGTTCCTGGGATATTAGAGATGGTATTCCATGTGCTTTTCATGTTGCCTTTTGCTTCTTTGAATCTAGTCTCATAATATGAAAGTTTAGCTTTTCTTATGATACCGGTAAGCACTGATGAGTACCTTTTAACTACTTCCTTTGTAACTAGGCCAATCCTAAATTTCTTTTTATATTCATGTTTTTTGTTGATTGATTTGAGTATGCCACTTGTGAGCCACGGATTGTTTATTCTTTTGTCAGTTACATGTTTGGTAAGGAGGGGACAGTGAGTGTTGTAGAGGCTTAAAGTTTTGGAGAGAAAGAGGTTAGTTAATGAGTTTATATCCGTGTTTTATTGAATTCAGATTCCCAGTTAATATTGTGAAGTGCATTTGACAGATTGCCTAAAGCTGATTCACTGTGTAGCCTGAATGAGAGTTTC
>WNGS01168661.1:0-15414 GCA_020271785.1 Procambarus virginalis | reverse complement strand
CGGACGTAGGTTCGAATCCTCGTCACGGCCCTTGTGGATTTGTTCATTTGATGCACCACGCTATTGTGGTTTGTGTGTGTAATAGAGTACACGGTCAGTACTGTACATGACGGACAGTACACGGTCAGTACTGTACATGACGGACAGTACACGGTCAGTACTGTACATGACGGACAGTACACGGTCAGTACTGTACATGACGGACAGTACACGGTCAGTACTGTACATGACGGACAGTACACGGTCAGTACTGTACATGACGGACAGTACACGGTCAGTACTGTACATGACGGACAGTACACGGTCAGTACTGTACATGACGGACAGTACACGGTCAGTACTGTACATGACGGACAGTACACGGTCAGTACTGTACATGACGGACAGTACACGGTCAGTACTGTACATGACGGACAGTACACGGTCAGTACTGTACATGACGGACAGTACACGGTCAGTACTGTACATGACGGACAGTACACGGTCAGTACTGTACATGACGGACAGTACACGGTCAGTACTGTACATGACGGACAGTACACGGTCAGTACTGTACATGACGGACAGTACACGGTCAGTACTGTACATGACGGACAGTACACGGTCAGTACTGTACATGACGGACAGTACACGGTCAGTACTGTACATGACGGACAGTACACGGTCAGTACTGTACATGACGGACAGTACACGGTCAGTACTGTACATAACGGACAGTACGGTCAGTACTGTACATGACGGACAGTACACGGTCAGTACTGTACATGACGGACAGTACACGGTCAGTACTGTACATGACGGACAGTACACGGTCAGTACTGTACATAACGGACAGTACACGGTCAGTACTGTACATGACGGACAGTACACGGTCAGTACTGTACATGACGGACAGTACACGGTCAGTACTGTACATGATGGACAGTACACGGTCAGTACTGTACATGACGGACAGTACACGGTCAGTACTGTACATGATGGACAGTACACGGTCAGTACTGTACATGACGGACAGTACACGGTCAGTACTGTACATGATGGACAGTACACGGTCAGTACTGTACATGATGGACAGTACACAGACAGTACTGTACATGACGGACAGTACACGGTCAGTACTGTACATGACGGACAGTACACGGTCAGTACTGTACATGACGGACAGTACACGGTCAGTACTGTACATGACGGACAGTACACGGTCAGTACTGTACATGACGGACAGTACACGGTCAGTACTGTACATGACGGACAGTACACGGCAGTACTGTACATGACGGACAGTACACGGTCAGTACTGTACACGACGGACAGTACACGGTCAGTACTGTACATGACGGACAGTACACTGTCAGTACTGTACATGACGGACAGTACACGGTCAGTACTGTACATGACGGACAGTACACGGTCAGTACAGTACATGACGGACAGTACACGGTCAGTACTGTACATGACGGACAGTACACGGTCAGTACTGTACATGACGGACAGTACACGGTCAGTACTGTACATGACGGACAGTACACGGTCAGTACTGTACATGACGGACAGTACACGGTCAGTACTGTACATGACGGACAGTACACGGTCAGTACTGTACATGACGGACAGTACACGGTCAGTACTGTACATGACGGACAGTACACGGTCAGTACTGTACATGACGGACAGTACACGGTCAGTACTGTACATGACGGACAGTACACGGTCAGTACTGTACATGACGGACAGTACACGGTCAGTACTGTACATGACGGACAGTACACTGTCAGTACTGTACATGACGGACAGTACACGGTCAGTACTGTACACGACGGACAGTACACGGTCAGTACTGTACATGACGGACAGTACACTGTCAGTACTGTACATGACGGACAGTACACGGTCAGTACTGTACATGATGGACAGTACACGGTCAGTAATGGTCAGTACAGTACATGACGGACAGTACACGGTCAGTACTGTACATGACGGATAGTTCACGGCAGTACAGTACATGACGGACAGTACACGGTCAGTACTGTACATGACGGACAGTACACGGTCAGTACTGTACATGACGGACAGTACACGGTCAGTACTGTACATGACGGACAGTACACGGTCAGTACTGTACATGACGGACAGTACACGGTCAGTACTGTACATGACGGACAGTACACGGTCAGTACTGTACATGACGGACAGTACACGGTCAGTACTGTACATGACGGACAGTACACGGTCAGTATAGTACATGACGGACAGTACACGGTCAGTACTGTACATGACGGACAGTACACGGTCAGTACTGTACATGACGGACAGTACACGGTCAGTACTGTACATGACGGACAGTACCGGTCAGTACTGTACATGACGGACAGTACACGGTCAGGACTGTACATGACGGACAGTACACGGTCAGTACTGTACATGACGGACAGTACACGGTCAGTACTGTACTTGACGGACAGTACACGGTCAGTACTGTACATGATGGACAGTACACGGTCAGTACTGTAGATGACGAACAGTACTGTACATGGTGGACAGTACACGGTCAGTACAGTACATGACGGACAGTACACGGTCAGTACGTACATGACGGACAGTACACGGTCAGTACTGTACATTGTGGACAGTACACGGTCAGTACAGTACATTGTGGACAGTACACGGTCAGTACAGTACATGGTGGACAGTACACGGTCAGTACTGTACATGACGGTCAGTACACGGTCAGTACTGTACATGACGGACAGTACACGGTCAGTACTGTACATGACGGACAGTACACGGTCAGTGCAGTACATGATGGACAGTACACGGTCAGTACTGTACATGATGGACAGTACACGGTCAGTACTGTACATGACGGACAGTACACGGTCAGTACTGTACATGACGGACAGTACACGGTCAGTACAGTACATGATGGACAGTACACGGTCAGTACTGTACATGACGGACAGTACACGGTCAGTATAGTACATGACGGACAGTACACGGTCAGTACTGTACATGACGGACAGTACACGGTCAGTACTGTACATGACGGACAGTACACGGTCAGTACTGTACATGACGGACAGTACACGGTCAGTACTGTACATGACGGACAGTACACGGTCAGGACTGTACATGACGGACAGTACACGGTCAGTACTGTACATGACGGACAGTACACGGTCAGTACTGTACTTGACGGACAGTACACGGTCAGTACTGTACATGATGGACAGTACACGGTCAGTACTGTAGATGACGAACAGTACTGTACATGGTGGACAGTACACGGTCAGTACAGTACATGACGGACAGTACACGGTCAGTACAGTACATGACGGACAGTACACGGTCAGTACTGTACATGACGGACAGTACACGGTCAGTACAGTACATTGTGGACAGTACACGGTCAGTACAGTACATGGTGGACAGTACACGGTCAGTACTGTACATGACGGTCAGTACTGTACATGACGGTCAGTACTGTACATGACGGTCAGTACACGGTCAGTACTGTACATGACGGACAGTACACGGTCAGTACTGTACATGACGGACAGTACACGGTCAGTGCAGTACATGATGGACAGTACACGGTCAGTACTGTACATGATGGACAGTACACGGTCAGTACTGTACATGACGGACAGTACACGGACAGTACACGGTCAGTACAGTACATGATGGACAGTACACGGTCAGTACTGTACATGACGGACAGTACACGGTCAGTACTGTACATGACGGACAGTACACGGTCAGTATAGTACATGGTGGACAGTACACGGTCAGTACTGTACATGGTGGACAGTACACGGTCAGTACTGTACATGGTGGACAGTACACGGTCAGTACTGTACATGACGGACAGTACACGGTCAGTACTGTACATGACGGACAGTACACGGTCAGTACTGAACATGACGGACAGTAAACGGTCAGTACTGTACATGATAGACAGTACACGGTCAGTACTGTACATGATAGACAGTACACGGTCAGTACTGTACATGATGGACAGTACACGGTCAGTACTGTACATGATGGACAGTACACGGTCAGTACTGTACATGACGGACAGTACTGCACATGACGGACAGTACTGTACATGACGGAAAGTACACGGTCAGTACTGTACATGATAGACAGTACTGTACATGATGGACAGTACTGTACATGATGGACAGTACACGATCAGTACTGTACATGATAGACAGTACTGTACATGATGGACAGTACTGTACATGACGGACAGTACACGGTCAGTACTGTACATGATAGACAGTACTGTACATGATGGACAGTACTGTACATGATGGACAGTACACGGTCAGTACTGTACATGACGGACAGTACTGTACATGACGGACAGTACTGTACATGATGGACAGTACACGGTCAGTACTGTACATGATGGACAGTACACGGTCAGTACTGTACATGATGGACAGTACACGGTCAGTACTGTACATGATAGACAGTACTGTACATGATGGACAGTACACGGTCAGTACTGTACATGATAGACAGTACTGTACATGATGGACAGTACTGTACATGACGGACAGTACACGGTCAGTACTGTACATGATAGACAGTACTGTACATGATAGACAGTACTGTACATGATAGACAGTACTGTACATGATAGACAGTACTGTACATGATAGACAGTACTGTACATGATAGACAGTACTGTACATGATGGACAGTACTGTACATGATAGACAGTACTGTACATGATAGACAGTACTGTACATGATAGACAGTACTGTACATGATAGACAGTACTGTACATGATAGACAGTACTGTACATGATGGACAGTACTGTACATGATAGACAGTACTGTACATGATAGACAGTACTGTACATGATGGACAGTACTGTACATGATAGACTGTACTGTACATGATAGACAGTACTGTACATGATGGACAGTACTGTACATGATAGACAGTACTGTACATGATAGACAGTACTGTACATGATAGACAGTACTGTACATGATAGACAGTACTGTACATGATGGACAGTACTGTACATGATAGACAGTACTGCACATGATAGACAGTACTGTACATGATAGACAGTACTGTACATGATGGACAGTACACGGTCAGTACTGAACATGATAGACAGTACTGTACATGATGGACAGTACTGTACATAATGGACAGTACTGTACATGAATGACAGTACTGTACATGATGGACAGTACTGTACATGACGGACAGTACACGGTCAGTACTGTACATGATAGACAGTACTATACATGATAGACAGTACTGTACATGATAGACAGTACTGTACATGATAGACAGTACTGTACATGATAGACAGTACTGTACATGACGGACAGTACACGGTCAGTACTGTACATGACGGGCAGTACACGGTCAGTACTGTACATGATAGACATTACTGTACATGACGGACAGTACACGGTCAGTACTGTACATGACGGACAGTACACGGTCAGTACTGAACATGATAGACAGTACTGTACATGATAGACAGTACTGTACATGACTGACAGTACACGGTCAGTACTGTACATGATAGACAGTACTGTTCATGATCGACAGTACTGTTCATGACGGACAGTACACGGTCAGTACTGAACATGATAGACAGTACTGTACATGACGGACAGTACACGGTCAGTACTGTACATGACAGACAGTACACGGTCAGTACTGTACATGATGGACAGTACACGGTCAGTACTGTACATGACGGACAGTACACGGTCAGTACTGTACATGATGGACAGTACACGGTCAGTACTGTACATGATGGACAGTACACGGTCAGTACTGTACATGATAGACAGTACACGGCCAGTACTGTACATGATAGACAGTACACGGTCAGTACTGTACATGATGGACAGTACACGGTCAGTACTGTACATGATAGACAGTACACGGTCAGTACTGTACATGATGGACAGTACACGGTCAGTACTGTACATGATGGACAGTACACGGTCAGTACTGTACATGATGGACAGTACACGGTCAGTACTGTACATGATAGACAGTACACGGTCAGTACTGTACATGATAGACAGTACTGTACATGACGGACAGTACACGGACAGTACTGTACATGATAGACAGTACTGTACATGACGGACAGTATACGGTCAGTACTGTACATGATGGACAGTACACGGTCAGTACTGTACATGATGGACAGTACACGGTCAGTACTGTACATGATAGACTGTACACGGTCAGTACTGTACATGATAGACAGTACTGTACATGACGGACAGTACACGGACAGTACTGTACATGATAGACAGTACTGTGCATGATGGACAGTACTGTACATGATGGACAGTACACGGTCAGTTCTGTACATGATAGACAGTACTGTACATGATGGACAGTACACGGTCAGTTCTGTACATGATAGACAGTACTGTACATGACGGACAGTACACGATCAGCACTGTACATGATAGACAGTACTGTACATGATGGACAGTACTGTACATGACGGACAGTACACGGACAGTACTGTACATGATAGACAGTACTGTGCATGATGGACAGTACTGTACATGATGGACAGTACACGGTCAGTTCTGTACATGATAGACAGTACTGTACATGATGGACAGTACACGGTCAGTTCTGTACATGATAGACAGTACTGTACATGACGGACAGTACACGATCAGTACTGTACATGATAGACAGTACTGTACATGATGGACAGTACACGGACAGTACAGTACATGATGGACAGTACACGGTCAGTACTGTACATGACGGACAGTACACGGACAGTGTAGTACATGATGGACAGTACACGGTCAGTACTGTACATGACGGACAGTACACGGACAGTACAGTACATGATGGACAGTACACGGTCAGTACTGTACATGACATACAGTACACGGACAGTGTAGTACATGATGGACAGTACACGGTCAGTACTGTACATGACGGACAGTACACGGACAGTACTGTACATGACGAACGTCACGGACAGTACAGTACATGATGGACAGTACACGGTCAGTACAGTACATGACATACAGTACACGGACAGTGTAGTACATGATGGACAGTACACGGTCAGTACTGTACATGATAGACAGTACTGTACATGATGGACAGTACACGGACAGTACTGTACATGACGAACGTCACGGACAGACTCGGGTCTCTCCAGTCACAGCTACTCACAGCCCTGGGCCACAACCCGTCCAGCACTCTGGTGTCGTCTTACGAAGCCTCTACATCTTTCCTCAGTCATGGCGGCTTGGTCTCTATTAAATAGTCTACGAGCTTGGGAACTTGACAACCCAAGAGGTTGTTATTGTTATAAACAACTTCGTTCCGTTTAGTAGTTCGTAACTTTTAATAAAAACAAAGTCGCCATGATTGAGGAAGGATGTACAGGTTTCGCAAGGCGACACGAGAGTGCTTATTGAATCGCCCATGTGCTAGTCTGTCTGTTGCTAACTCAAAATAGCCTTGAGGTTATTGACTGTAAAAAAAATGTTTGGTTTGTTTCGATCTTGCGGACAATGCAAGATAATATAATTCAAGATAATGATGCAAGATGCAAGATAATTCACTATAACGCAGCTGGGATATTGACGGTCAACTCACTCGTCTGAAAACGAAAGATTTGACAACGTACCATTCCTTTCCCCCGTCCCACCCCATATGCTTATCCAGATCCCTTCCATGTGCTGTATAGTCTTAATGGCTTGGCGCTTTCCCCTGACAGTTCACTCACTCCTGTGTCCCCGCCAACCGTAGACTTGTCAAGTCTCTTATTTCCAGATTTGTGGCTTGGCCGACTACTTTAGCGGTTGTATTTTGAACAGTTTTGGCCTCATTAGTGATGGGCTTTACCAGCTGGTCACTATGTGACCTTCCCAGGTGACTGACCTTTGACCTCCCTTGCCCCTGCAGGTATAAGATCGTAGTGGTGAACGTGCGAGCCGCTAGTTTCAGGGGTGACCTCGGCTTCGACGACTTCACGCTCTCGCCGCAGTGCTTCGGACGAGGTGAGTACCGGGCCCCGTGGGGCGGGGGTTGGGGGGGGGGCAGGTCACCTATGTCTGCCCTGAGGTCAGTTACTTGTGGGACCTCCGTGGCCCTCTCCTGTGGGCCCAGCGAGGTCCCCGGGGGCGGCCAGCCGGTATATTCCCCCCAGGGAGTGTGTGGTGCTGATGCCCCCAGTCCTTACCCCCCCCCCCACAGTACACGCACACGCCCAGTATGTACCCCCCCCACACAGACCCTCCCCCCCCCCCACGCTAAACCCAAGCACCCAGCAAAATAAGAACACAAACACTGTGGGGTACTTGGACAAGCCTTCCATTAGGGAAGTCCGTAGCGTGTCTATCAGGCCAGCATGCGGCACCGGCCTGGAACCCAAACCTCATAAAATGTAACACAAAACTTAATGCTGTTTACAACTGTGGTTTTTATCTGGTTTTGGGATCGGCATCTTTAGAGGAAATTAATCCTGCTAGATGATCACCCCTTCCCCCCCCCCTACCCAACCTCGTTTCCCTCCCCCTACCACACCCCCCTTCCCTTCCCCCTACCACCCCCATCCCTCCCCCCTACCACACCCCATCCCTTCCCCCTACCCCCCCCCTCAAATTTTTTATATATAAATTCATATTTTATTACAAACACCCAACGAGACCATTAGTGATTTGAGGCCTTTTAATATTATAATATCGATGGCACTCTGGCAGGCAGCACTCTAGAAGGTGGCACTCTGGCAGGTGGCACTCTGGCAGTTGGCACTCTAGCAGGTGGCACTGGCAGGTGGCATTCTGGCAGGTGGCGCTCTGGCAGGTGGCGCTCTGGCAGGTGGCACTCTAACAGGTGGCACTTTGGAAGGCGGCACTCTGGCAGGTGGAACTCTGGCAGGTGACACTCTGGCAGGTAACACTCTGGCAGGTGGCACTCTGGTAGGTGGCACTCTGGCAGGTGGCGCTCTGGCTGGGGCAAAGACTCTCCATGGGGGCAAAGAAGGAACAACACGAGGAGAAACATTAGAAACACGAACGGAACAAGAATCCTGTAAGCGGGATAACCGGACAGAAAGAGGGAGGTGGTGAAGAGGAACAGGAACCGCAGGAGGGGCAAAAGTTAAAGCATGACAGAGGCGAGAGGAAGGATGTTGTAAGGACCGCGCAAGATAGCAAAGACAGTAGCGATCACAGCGGTCCTGGAGAGACAGGAAGCCAGTGTCAACATACAAGCTAAGGACGGGAGTCGAACGAAAGGCACCAGAACTGAGGCACAGCCCAGTATGGTGCAAAGCATCAAGACGGCGAAGAGTAGAAAGAGAAGCAGACGAGTAAGCAGGGCAACCATAATCAAGCTTAGATAGGACGAGAGAGGAATGCAAAGCAAGGAGAGTGTGCCTATCCGCTGCCCAAGAAGTATGGGACAATACTCGAAGGAGGGCAAGGGCCTTAGAGCACTCAACACGGAGGTAAGAGATATGGGGAGACCAAGACAAACGAGTGTCAAGGAATAACCCCAAAAGCTTCGCGGAATCTTTGTACTCAAGGGGATGACCATAAAGTGACAAAGAGGGACGAAGAACGACCTGTTTCCGAGTAAAAGACATGACACAAGTCTTAGAAGATGAGAACTTGAAGCCATGATCGGTGGCCCAAGAAGACACGGCATCAATCGCAAGTTGAAGCCGGCGCTGAAGGAGAGGTGAATCATCACCCTCACAGCAAAGGGTAAGATCATCGACATAGAGAGCGAAGAAGACACCTGAAGGAAGAAAGGAAAGAAGACCATTGAGGGCAACCAGAAAAAGAGTAGTGCTCAGAACACTACCCTGGGGCACACCCTCGTATTGCTGAAAAGAGGCAGAGAGAGCGGTACCAAGGCGCACCCGAAAGGAACGACGAGAGAAGAAGCTGCGGAGAAAGAGAGGGAGATGACCACGAAGGCCAAAAGAATGAAGCTGGGATAGAATATGATATTGACAAGTGGTGTTGTAAGCCTTTTCCAGGTCAAAAAGGACGGCAACAACAGAGGTCCTCGCAGCAAAAGCAGTACGAATATAGACCTTCAAGTTCACCAGAACATCTGTCGTGCTGCGGCACTTGCGGAAACCAAATTGAGAAGGGGAGAGGAGGTGATGGTGTTCCAGGAACCACATCAGACGAACGTTAACCATACGTTCAAAGAGTTTGCAGACACAACTTGCGAGGGCAATAGGGCGAATGTCCTTAGGGGAAGTTCCCAGAGACCCTGGTTTGCAAACAGGGAGGACAACGGCATGGAGCCAATCCTCAGGGACTGACGACGAGTCCCAGATCCTATCATACAGACTCAGTAAATACTGAGACGTGCACGGAGGGAGATGGCGAAGCATCTCATAATGAATACCATCGGAGCCCGCCGCCGTAGAACCGCAGAGGGCCAGGGCAGAACAAAGTTCAGAGAGAGAGAAGGGATCGTTATAGGAAAGTCGAAGATGAGTGCAGAAATCTAAAGGACGAGACTCAAGGACAGGGTTACGAAGAAGGAAAGATTGGGGAAGATGAAGACCAGAGCTAACAGAAGAAAAGTGGGAACCCAGTTCGGTAGCGACCTGCAACGGGTCCGCCACAAGAGTACCACGGAGGTGAGGACTGGGGAAACATCGGGAACGAACTTACCCGCTATCTTGCGGATACGCTTCCATATCTGTGGCAGGGGAGTTTCGGACGTAATTGTGGAGACATAAGAAGCCCAACATTCACGTTTAGCCGTACGGATGGCCCTACGGGCCACCGCACTCGCTTTCCGAAAGAAAAGAAAAGAATCGGTCGTCTGCCGACGGCGGTGCCTCTTCCAGGCTGCACGCTTACAGCGGACAGCCCGAGCACAGTCCGCATTCCACCAGGGAACGCACTTCCGTGGACCCCGAGAGGAAGACGAGGAATAGAGCGGAGGGCAGCGAAGAGAGAGTAGGCAGGCAGCGTCGAAGACAGTGTCATGAAAAAGGAGGAGAGCGCGAGGGAGAGGCAGTAGGGAGAGGTCAGAGAGAACAGCATGAGGGTAAATAGGTTCCAGTCCGCTTTAGCAAACTGCCACCTAGGGAAAGAGAGGGAAGGGCGAAAAGAGAAAAAGGACACAAGGATGGGGAAATGATCACTGCCATGGAGGTCATCAAGAACCTGCCACGTGAAATCTAAGTAAAGAGAGGAAGAGCAGAGAGAAAGATCAAGACAGGAAAGGGTGCGAGTCCGAGAGTCCAAATGAGTGGGCTCACCAGAATTCAGAAGAGACAGGGAAGAAGAGAGGAGAAATGGCTCAAGAAGGCGACCTCGGGTATTCGTCAGAACATCACCCCAAAGAGAATGACGACAATTGAAGTCACCCAGCAGGAGCACAGGCTCCGGCAAGGAGTCCAGGTGGTGTTTCAAATCAGGAAGAGAAAGCGGGACACTCGGGGGGAGATAAATGGAACAAACTGTGTACCATTTCCCCACAAAGATACGAGCAGCAGAACAATGGAGAGGCGAAGGAAAAAGTAAAGGAACAAAGGGAACATCAGCGCGAATCAAGAGAGCAGAAGAATTAGGAGCCCCAGCAACGGCTGGGGGGGGGGGGAGAGAAAGGAATAGCCACGAAAACGACCAGGACGAGCACCAAGCATCGGCTCCTGGAGACAGACACAAAGGGGCGAAAACCGCGAAATCAGAAGTTGGAGTTCGAGGAAATTGGCGTAATAACCTCGAACGTTCCATTGAAGAATAGACATCGACGAGAAGAGAAAGGACAACAACAGAAAACAAGGAAGAAACAAAGGCGAAAGAGCAACATAGCACGTTAAAGAATATCAGGGTCGGGATCAGGGTCAGCAAAGTCAGGGTTAGGGGGCATGGGTAAACTGAGCAAAGACGGAGGGAAGGAAGCGGGAGAACAGACCAGAGGTGGGCGGGCGGGGTCCGGAGGAGGAGGAGACAACGGAGAGGAGCAGTCAAGGACAGCAGCAGGAAGAGGGGAGTAGAAAGAGGGGAGCGCACCTCAGCAAGGGCAGCAACCGAAAGGGAAGCAGGGGCCAAAGAAACCTCCATAGCAGGAACAGGGGGCGCAACCACTGAAATGGGAGGGGAAGGAGCAATAGAGCCAGTAGTAGGGGCCGAGGAAGAAAGCGAAGCCTTCTTACCCGCCGGGGAGGAGGAAGGAGAGGAGCCAGGCTTACGCTTCTGACTTAAAGAGACCGGTGTCCCAGCAACTACGTACCGGGCAACGGATTCCAGTGTCTCAACAGGAGAAGCTGAACGAGAGCACACACGACGGCCGTTAGGAGAGCGATGGACATCCGCCTGCACCGACAGGCGGCGGGGAGAGTCAATAGATGGAGGAGGAGGATGGGAAGGAGGATCGGAGGGAGACGAGGAAGAAGACACAGGAGACATGACAGACCGGGTAGAAAGAAGGGGAACCCCAGACAGAGGACCAGGAGGGGGACCCTTCGGGACAGAACTCAAAGGAACAGAGGAGGAGCAGTGGCCGTATCAGGGTCCAAGGCCCGGAAACGGTTGTGAGTCTGAGGAAGGTGGGAAGGACGAGGAGAGGAAGAGCGCAACACGCGAGCATAAGAGTCGTTAGCATAAGGCGGGAGCCGGCGAACCTGGCGCCTCGCCTCAGGAAAAGATAAACGCTCCCGGTGCTTCAAGTTGAGGACGGCTGCCTCAAGCTTGTAATGGATACAGGCACGGTAGAAGGTAGGATGGGCCTCACCGCAGTTGAGGCAGCGAGCTTGGGGAGAAGTGCACTCCGACTTAGAGTGACCTTCACCCCCACACAAAGGACAGAGAGAGACAGTCCCAGAGCAGCGGAGGGCACCATGCCCAAACCTCCAGCACTTGTTACAAAGTCGAGGAGAAGGAATATACTCCTGGACAGAGCACCGGGCACCAGCAAGAATGACAGAGGATGGAAGGGTCCTGTCATCAAAGGTGATCTTCACAACTCAAAGGGGTTGACGGCGGCGACCACGAGGGAGGACGAGGAAACGAGTCAACCTGGAGGACAGAATGGCCTTGGGCATCAAGGATATGCCGAATGTCATTGTGGCAGTCCTGCAGATTCCGAACACCGGTTGCAACATGGGGCAGGAGGAGATAGTGCCAACACTGGCATTCAACCGAGCATTCTTAGAGACCCGGACAGGGATCTCGCCAAGGCAGGATAAGGCAGCCAAGCGGGAAGCTGCATCCTGAGAAGGAGCAGCAACGACACGTGTACCGAGACGAGTGGGGTTGAAGGTGACAGACGCATCCACGGAATCAACAAGATGCCGATGGAGGGAGAAATCGTCAGGAGGCGCGGAATCAAGAGGGAGGATATCAAAGTATTTGGCCCATGAAGCAGGACCAAACAAGGCCTGATACGCATCAGTACAGGAAGGAGACGAGCGAGTGTGGCCGTGGCGCTGACGGCGTTGAGAACCCCCAGAGAGAGAGGGGACAAAAGGCGCAGTAGTCACAACGAGAGACTTAGCTGCACCAGGGGACGAAGTGGTCACCACTGGGGGCTTGAGGCTCGACCCAACCACAGAGGAGGGAGGGGAGCTGGGGGAAGAAGTCAGGATGGTCAAAGGAGGCGCAAGGTTGGAGTCCAATGCAGCAGAGGCTACAGAGCCCGGTCTTCCAAGACAGGCCGACTCGGGGGCTTGGTCGCCCACCCCACGAGCCCAAGAGGGTACAACAGAAACATTCAATGACATATGGATGAAGAGTGATAAATTCATCCACGAATGTGCCCCCATACCCACCATGGAGCCACAATTAGAGGCAGGACACCCAACAGGAATCTATCGCCGATCATGCCGGGGTCCCCTAGGGGTGCGTCGTGAGTATATACCCCACAAACGCCACCTTAAGAACCGTCAGTCCGTCGAGATCGGGTTCAGCGACGAAAGGGGGATTGACAATAAAAGGTTCCCCTCGCTCGAGACGTTGGGTACTACAGTTCTACGGGTGCAAGAGTATGCCTCCCCAAGCACCTGGGCATCAAAATAGAAGAAGTCCAAAGGAATAATCCAAAACAAGCAAAAGGTTGGCAGGAAAACGACAAGCAGATAGGAGAAGAGGGGGTAGAAAAACGAAACATAATGATAAGGAAAAGCGTTCCGGCACAATTAGAGAAGACAGCAGCAGGAGTGCAAGGCCACAAAAGGACAGAGGACTGTCCCACATATGGAGCATCACACTCCGGCAGCCGTCTACGAAGCCCCCTCACGACGCCAACGGGCCAGATGGTGAGGGGGACGTAATTTGTAAGAGGAGAGGTTGATCACTAACTGTCCTGCGAGAAGGGCGTGGTAGGCTCACCGTAACTACCTGACCCTTCACCGTAACTGGGTGTCACACACACTATACCACGTGTCAGGCTAATTATAGTTGATATTACTAAATGCGGGTATCAGGCGGTGCCCGGGTCTTGCTGCCCCCCTTTCCCATCTCTCTTCTCCTTTCCTCCACATCTCCATGATCTCCCCATCTCCTTTCTCCACCCATCTTCCCATCCCCTCCAGCTGTCTTGCCATCTCCTCTCATCCCTTGTAAACCCTTTATCCCCGTTCTCAACCCCTTCCCTCCCCCCCCCACCATATGTAGCACAAAGGGGTTCAAAAGTGTTACAATACTGTGTGTGGAGCAGTGGGTGCTCATGTCACGCGCTGGTCACCCTCCACAAACACACTCACTACGGTGCGTGTAGTAGCACAGCTGTTCTCTAAATACATGTATCATTTAGCTCTTTTATACGATGTAATACATTAAGATTTGTTAAGGCATATTGTGTTTACTGAGATGTAATTACACTTGAAGATATTAGCCGCCATTGTGGAGGTGAATGACAGTATGTGAACACTCACCTCCCATGTCACGTGACCACAACCACACACTCACACAAACACACCAACGTCACACTCTACACCAAGTGCTTCTTATACCCAGCCCGTCTTCATACAAACCTGTCCTCACACAACCCGTCCTCCACTCAAAGACCCAAAAGTGATTCCATGCACCCACCAACCCCCTGTTTATGATGAAAAACGGTTTACACACGCGACTCACAACTGATTCGTTCGAACACTTCCAGAACTAGTGCTTCACTGACGAGTTTTGTTCGAACCACAACGCTGTAAATGCTTCACCCACGTACTACAAATACAAACAACCGCTGGATGGAATGGACTTGGTCTGAGGACGCAACCCATCCTCGACTCAAGTCCATTACATCCAGCGGTCGACCCCACAGACGAATTCATAAATTTTTACATGCTGTTCATCCAAAACGGGAGTTTTCTCAAATATAAATTAATATTATAATATATTAGCATATTGTGCATATATAGGCATAGGTTAGGTTATTTGTTTAGGGTCTGTTGGCGATTA